>NW_021034158.1:440459-476496 GCF_004153795.1 Camellia sinensis
TTTTACAAGAGGACACGAATCTTCCAACGGGGCCAGCTCCGCCCCCGCTTCCACCACAACTGTCCAAGGTCCATACATCCAATCACCCGGACTCTCCCACCGAGGTCGAGGTTGATCTTACAGCTCTGAAATTGAGCAAACTGGAGAAGCTCTTCAAGAAATCCCAAGGGGTCAAGGCTATGCCGGATATCGGGGATGGATATACCGAGGAGGCCGTAACACTCCCCGATAGGTTTAAAATGCCACAAATCGACCGTTTTGATGGGTCCGGCGACCCCATGGTCCATCTCCGACTGTTTGCAGATGTCTTGCGGCCAATGGGCCTAATGAAATGTTTTGTTCCAATTCGGGCGACCCGGTCTATACTTATATGCTGCGAGCATCACGTAGTAACCTAGGCTAATAACCGGAATAAGAACTCACAATGTTTTCAAAAATTGATATCGTGGTTAGTAGAGGCCGGTCTATGACCGGGCGAGCGGGGGTGCTCACGAAGTGACCTTCCCCAATCGTACCCAAGTTCCCGAGCCGAGGCAACTTTGGTGATGACGGACACGTGGCCTTTTGGCACTGAGTCAGGGTTTCCTAAATTTCCCAAAATAAAATATTTAGGTGGCGACTCTGTATCTGGCAAAGCAGTCCATGTTTGGCACTACTTTTTCAAAAAATCAGTTTCTCAAAACGATTTGCCGGATTTGGACTCTTTGGTTCAGATTAGGAACCGTGACATTTAAGAGTCCGAGCTGTAGTGACCCTAAATGAACAGAATGGGACTTAACCCTCCCAGGGCATTCGGGGACGTCTACAATGTGTAGAACCCGAATCAATCAATACATATGCATTTTGAGAGGAAATTGGAAGTATACCTGACACCACTGTCTCAGCATTTTGAGTGTCTCCTGGTACCAGTGCAAAAGCTCTGCCTTGCCTCATCAGTCCTTTCCCAGCGTTACCTTTCTGCACGGAGCCCGAAGTATTCTCATCTTTCTTACCTTCACCAGCCTTTGTTTTTGGACAGTCCCTCACAAAATGACCTATTTCACCACATTCGTAACAAACTCCAGACGCCCGACGACAGACCCCGAAATATGGCTTTCCACAACTGGAACATGTCGGCTTAGTCCCACTTTCTTGCCTTGGGTTGCTTGAACTGCCAACATTCACTTTCTTCTTGGCACCAAACTGTGCTCGGCAATTGTCATAACTCTGCCTCTTCCTTTGGCTCTCTCTTGAACTCTGATATTTATTCAGGTTAGCTTCGGCCAGAATGGCTTTGTCCAGTACTCCAGCGTAAGTCGGCATATTGAGCATATTAACTCGGTCTTGTATCAGTCCACGAAGCCCGCTTTCAAACTTCCTAGCCTTCATATATTCATCATTGACCATATGGGGTGCATACCTCGCTAACTCGGTAAAGGCACGGTCATATTCAGCTACTGTTCTACTGCCTTGCGTCAAAGTCTAAAACTCGGTAGCCTTGCGATTTCGAACACTTAAGGGAAAATGCTTGGTGTAAAACAATTCCAAAAATCGGGTCCAGGTCAAGTCTGGATTGCTTTCTCGAACCATCATCCACCATCTGCGGGCGTCGTCATCTAGTGTAAAAGCTGCTAATGTCACCTTCTGGGTGTCGGTGCTGGGAAAGATCTCGAACAACTTTTCCATTTCCAAAACCCACGCTTCGTTCTTCATCGGCTCTATACCCCCTTGGAATCTCGGTGGCTTCATTTTCTTGAACTCTCTGATCAAAGCTATCGTGCCGTCCCCATATAAAGCTGGCTGTGGGGGCACTTGTGGTACTAGGGGAGGTGGAGGTGGAACTGCATTTCGGCCGTTCGTCTGCTCGGCCTGAGTAGATATAGCACTAGCATACTGCTGTCTTGTCTGCCTTAACTCACGGGCCAAACCTTCAACTAACCTTTCCAGTCTGTCCAATCTGTCCTCGGACTGATCTCGGCCAACTGGAGGTCTACCTCTCCTCATGTTGCTATGAGTATGCAGAAGGTGACTTTTAAACAAAATAAACCAATAATCACGTAGGCAAGTAACAATTAAGCACGCCGAGATGATGCACACCTTGACCACATAGCAAGCAATATGATGCAATCCTAACATCCTTCTAAGGGGAAATCCTACGCTCTTTAGGACTCAAAGTGTGTCAATAACGTATACTAAGGAACTTGTGCTCTGATACCATTCTGTCACGACCCCAAACCGCCCCTAGTAGTTTGATGCCGTGATGGCCAATAATCCGAGATTACTGAAGGCCAACTTACAAAATTCACACACAATCAGAGTATAAATATACGGGGCTCAAAAGTGCGGAAGCAAAATATACAAATACAAGTGGTCCAGAAGAGCAGTGCATAAGTTAGATGGAATGGCATACAACTTTACATAGCTTTACAACTTGAATACAAATAAAATGAAGTACCAAAAATACATATTACAAAAGGGCTTCACAAACCGACATAAACAAAATACATGAAATACAACTAAAAGCATAATCTTCAGGATTGTCGACATCCTCACTGCCGACATAACATGCATACAGAGCACACATCTTGATCAAAAGGCTTCTCAAGCCGACGTATGTAACATATGAGTATTACAAATCGAGAAGCATAATTTTCAAGACTGCCGACGTAAATACAAGTCAAGCTGACATAATCAAAAATCCAAAACAAGCTCCAGAATCACATCTAGGCGTCACCGCCTTCTTGTTCATCACCTACATATATATAGAGAGGGTGAGCTTGGATACTCAGTGAATGGTATAAATAATAAAGGGGTTTGCATGAATAATAACCGAAGTCCTTTAAAACAATACAAGTCAAAACTTTAGATAACAAGGGATGGACCTCGTCCATCTAACAAATCTTCAAAGCTTCAAGGGATACTTACTAGCATCACATATTACAAATGATAACATTCCGGCAAACATATCCACGCGGTAAACCGTCAGTGGCAAAACAAGACAAAGCAAGAGAGGCATCTCAAACAAGGGTGCTACAAAAGTTTAGAGTCCTCTAGCACAAGGGACCTATGTTACAAAGGCCCGTAGCCTTTTAACACGAGAGTGCTGCGTAAGTTTAGAGTCCTTCAGCACAAGGGACTTTCAAGAAAGATGTGCTGCGAAAGTTTAGAGTCCTCCAGCATAAGGGACTTTCCGAGAAGGTCATTCAAAGAAAGTATAATATGAGATACAAAACTAAGGACAATCATTCATGCTTACAAACACCTTTCAAAACAAAGCAAAGCAAAGCTCATCAAAACATTGATAACATAGCTTTATTAAAAATACCACTCACCTAGTTCATCAAACGTCGGGGTCAAGGCAAGTCTAAGTCCTACAAACACATGGCAAGGTCTATTGAATGCACTTCTCAAAACAAGTCTTGCATGCCAGCAAATGACTTTGGCATACCTCAAAAACTAAGTCAAATCAAATCAAAACACCGTTTCTTATTTCTGGAAAATATGCCGGGCAACTACCAGGTCTAGGCCGAGGTCCCACACCTCCTTGCCGGGGTGTGGCCGCGACGGCCACATTCAAAAGCGAAGTCGGGAAAATCTGGGTTTCCCTCTTGACAACATGAAGAACATGAGCATGAAGAACATGAAGAACATGATCATGAGGAAAATGAATGCAAAGATCAAAACTTGCTATTATGAAAGCTGAGATTCCATGCCATGAACTCAAAAACATGGACCTGGGTACCCATACTCAAGGATCTTATCAAAAAAAAAACACAAAAACATGAACCTTAGTGCAAACTTTCGGATCAAACGAGGCTTTTCTTCAAGAACACATGAAAACCAATTTCTCTTTCTAGAACCAACTTTAAATCAATGCATGACGTGCCGAACAGGTTTGATCGTGCAATGCAGCTTGATGATCAATAAGAACAACAAGAGTAGGTTAAGATTCTAACCTCAAAACTCAAATCTAACGGTTCTAGCTCCAACGATCAAGCTTGGAAGTTCACTTTCTCTTGCTCAAACTTCTCCTTCTTCTTCCTAGAGTCTCTCTCTCTCTAAAAGGCAAGATTTGATACAAATGATATGTTTCTCACGACAATCACTGACTTAATCCCTCTGCCAGGACATGTGGCATCGGCTGGTTGGCTCTACTAAAAAAGGTGACTGACTGATTAGACCAGACCAAGACAAAGTGTATTCAACAAGCTAAACAGCAAGAGTACTCCGGCAAGTAATGATCTCGGCTTAGGGCAAAGCTTCGGCTAGCAGGGTAACAATGACATCGGCTTGAAAAGACAACACTTGACTAAGCTGTGCCGCACCTTGGCCTAGATGTGCCACACCTCAGTCTAGCTCATACTGTTCCAGGAACAAAATCACTAATGCAAGGATCAAGGATCTAGAACGCCTAGATATTAACATCTCGGCCTAGATGATGCACATCTCGGCCTAGGCGACGCGCGCCTCGTTCTAGATGGTGACATCTCGGCCAATATGCCAGGGTGGAGATGGAGGTCAACCGAAGGAATTCCACGACAGTTCTAAGTGGAAAAGGTTTCGAAGGTGTCTAGGCTTAAGATGACCTCGGCAACACATCAGGCAAGAACAAAGTATGCAAGCAACATTCGGGCAAAACAAGACAAGATTTGCAAATGCACATACCAAAACAAGATCATTCATAATTGTATGCAAGTATGTCTAAGTTGAAATGAGGGTTGTTACAACTCCTGTCTTGAACCACCATCTGGCCATGTCCTAGAAACACTAATAATTTCTCTTTGACTGAAGTGGACCCATTTCAAGATGTTAATGTGCCATTTATTTTATTTTTTGTTATTTCAAAATTTTAGAATTTCATAACTTTTATTATAAATATTCATTTTAAATAAAATTTATATTTTTTGAAATTTGCACAATAAAATCTATCAAAAAAATTAATATTGAATATAATTTTTTGAATTTTTTTTTATTAATTATTGTAGCTGTATGAAACTGAGAATTCTTCTGTTTCCAACTTTTTCCAATTTTAAAAGTAATAAATTTCTTTGTTTTGCACTACAATGTTTCATATAGTTGCTTTACTTTTTTCTTTTTTCTTTTTTTGGTATTATTTTATATTTAATATTAGTCTTATTTGATAAAACTTGAAGAGTAGCATCTAAAAATCTATATTTTATTTGTAAAAATAGATGTGTAATATAAAAATTATGATATTTTAAAGTTTAAAATACAAAAATATATTTCTTTCGTCCCAAAATATTAGTCTCTTATTTCATTTTTTATTTTCTCAAAATATTAGTCACTTTTTAAAAATCAAGAACTAAAATAATGCTCGCTTTGTCTCAAAATAATAGTTCCTTTTGGAGAATTTAACTTTTTTTGATAGTAAAATTATTACATTTTAAAATTATTCAGCTTGTTTGGTTTTGATTTTCAGAAAACACTTTTCAGAAAATTTATTTTTTTATTTTCTGTATTTTTTTGTTTTTTTCTTTTTTTTTTTTTTTTTTTTTTTTTTTTTTTTTTTTTTTTGTAGTAGTAGTAGTAGTAGTAGTATTTTATATTTAATAGTATTAGTCTTATTTGATAAAACTTGACGAGTAGGTTCTAAAAATATAGATTTTATTTTTTAAAAAAAAAGATGTGTAATATAAAAATTATGATATTTTAAAGTTTAAAATACAAAAAAATACTCCCTCCGTCTCAAAATATTAGTCTCTTATTTCATTTTTTATTATCCCAAAATATTAGTCTCTTTATGAAAATCAGAACTAAAATAATACTCTCTCTGTTCCAAAATAATAGTCCCTTTTGGAGAAGTCAACTTTTTTTTTTTTTATAGTACAATTATTACATTTTAAAATTATAATTTTTGTAAAATACAAAAACATAAAAATGAAGAAACGCATGACGACGACGACGGCGACAACTACAACAAAAGAAAAAAAAAACAGAAGAAGAAGAAGAAAAAACATACAAAAAACATAAAATTTTTGTAATTCATTCGAAAGTATAGTTACATTCACAATTGTCGCAATTCACTCTAATCTAAGGGAGAGTCATCTCCCCTCAATTTTAAATATATAAAAAATTAGAATAACAACTATTCACTAACTATTTAAATTTTGACAAATGATAACAGATGCCTCATAAGTATTGTTTAAGAAAAAATTTATAATACACACTTCAAAAAATGTATGTATTTGTGGGTGTCGATTTCCGACCACACAACCAAATGAAAAACTTAGCTGGAGAGCACCGGCAGAATAAATTAAGCCCAAACAACCTATCACAGAAAGATAAGAATCCGGCGGTGGTTTGTCCACCCGGGGACACTCCGACGATTAAGTCAGTAATCAATATCTCTCAAAGATAGCAAATTGTGCTTAAACTCACAAGAAAGAACTTACTACTCACAGTATATCACACATACCTAAGACCCACGGGGTGCTCTGTTGTTATAGCCAGCACTAACCTAATCCTTGTAGAAGCCTCACTTTAGTGGACTCAGGCTCAATGCTCATCCGGGGCTCTCAACTAGATAGGGACAAACTCCCTAAGAGCTTTATCTTTATCCAGATTGAAATCTTCTTCTGTTTTAGGACTCTTGTCCCTTATTTGCTCATCTCGAATTTTGGTATCTCCACAGACAACCTCGTCTTAGCCAAGATCATTTCGGCACCTGACCAAGCCACGCAGCACCTCGGCTGACACTTCACCGTCACCTCAGCAATGTGCTGTCATTCATAAAATGTGTCTCCACAATTGCCCGCTAGGTTCTATTACCTCGGCAACCTGAGGTGATGGAACCTACATCGTTTATTCATATATCATGTCGGCTAAAGTTCACTTTTCTCTTCGACCGAGATCATGACTCGTCGGCTTCATATAACCAGGACTCAGCTGTCCGCTTTACCAAAGATCAAGAACCAAGAATCAATTTCTTTAAACTTTTCAATCGAGATCGTTTCTGCTTCTATGGCTGAGATCATGGCCTCATTACTTCAAGAATTGTAAGAGCTCTGGCTGTGCATGAGCTGCCAAGCACGGTCTTTTCAACCATTTTTCTCTCCTTGTGTCCTCGCCCCATTGGTTCGTACTAGACACGCAATATCAGGCCGTGTCGATTCTATTCACGCTGCCTAACAAGCAAGTCGCCTAAAGTGTATTCATTCCATTGTTGTCGCCTTTTTAGTTTTTGACAAAACACTCTCTCTCTCTCTATTCGTCTTCTCACTTTGTGAATTTGCATTCCCTCTCTCTACTCAGAGTTTCTTTCTCTAAAAATTTCTCAAACTGCCATTTTCACACCTTCAAAGCTCTGCAACTGCCTTTCCCGTCATCGTTGGCACGCCTTTCATCATTTGACTCTGATTGTTTAAGTCGTCTGACTCCTGCGTATCTCACTCCGGCGTCTCCTTCTTGGACTTTAGTCGGTAAGTCCCTAATTTCTACTCGTATTTTTGTTTATATTTTCGAATAACTTGTACTGTTCTTTGCTATATTGTTTTACATTGTGTCTGTTTAAATGCCTCACATGTTACTATTGACTCCATTTTCTGTTTTTCATCTATTCTTATGTTCTGGTCATCATGAGTCATTTCTGGTTTCCTAAATCTTCATTGTGCTTTGAATTTCATCATTTAGAATGTCAAACGTGCTTGTTTGCAATTTATGCTATCCAATCTATCTCTGTGTCTATATACACTGTTTGTGGTTCTTACACACACATACACACTGTTCATGTGTTTGATGCTTTAACAATTTGTCATTGTTCTTGACATTTGCACATTTGCACACACCTACTCAGTGTTCTTAAATCTCTATTTCTTTCTTGAGTTTGAATCATGTTCTTTTCTGTTTCTCTTTGACTTGTTTTCCAGATTCTTGCCATTGCATCTTTGTTTTAGTGCTTAGTTTTTAGGTTTGGGATTTGCTTAGAAACCAAACACTTAGGTAAAACTGAAACCTACTCACAAGTGAGGTCTTTAGACCTATACCAGTCACTTTTTCACAAAATCTTGCTCCAACTTCACTAAGCCGACATCATAGGTATGTTCAGGTGGAGGGTAGACACCCCAGCCAAAATAGAGTATTTCCGACAAGAGTTCTCCATCCCAGACGACGTTTAACTCAGGTTGGCTAGAGAGGAGGACTCTATCATGCCTGATGGAGATTTCATACCCTTCCCAGTAGTTGTCTTCATAGACTGTGGACTTAGGTTCCCCTTAAACACCCTCTTTAGGGAAGTCCTCCACTACTACAAACTCAACCCTATGCAGCTAGCCATCAATTCCTGTAAGGTTATCAACGGTATAATCGCCCTAGCACGCTGAGAAAAGGCTAGGATTACATTAGCTGATATCCAATTCTGTTACACAATGTGTGGCCTTAAGTTTGAAAAAGGCTACATATATTACCTTAAACCCAGATCCACCGCCTACAAACTAATAGCCGACCTCCTAGACTCCAACAAGGGTGCTGGAGATAATTACTTCATTGTCTCAGGCAACTAGGAGTTTGCGCCTAATGACGATCTTTATCTTTATCCTCTGCACCGAATAGTTTTTAAAAAAAGTGGTGGTAAGAATGGAGTCATCCCATAACCTTCCCTATTTAAGATTCATCAACTCATTTGTTGATACTAATGTTTACTTCTTTGTTTTTGCAGCTCTTCCCCGGCCATCAAAGAACTTTCACCAGACCTTCTTCCCAAACCTAGATCTGAAAAGGCTACTGGGCTTGCCTATTGAAAAATGCAAGGCCCTACTACTACTCAATTACATTCCGACCTACAAGTCTGTCCTTCCTGACGTTCCCCGCCGAAGCAAAACTCCTCCTTCTACCACAACTCCACCAGACACTTCATCTCTAAGGCTAGACCAGGCCTCTACATCTGATCCTGCCGACCAGCCATCCACTTCTGCCCCCAGCTAATTCTTTCAATTCAGCGTTAGTGCCGACACCGAGCTCTTGCTACCGCTCTAGCCAGCAGAACTTGAAGTAGAAGATGCCGAGATCTTGAGTTCTTGGAGGCCAACCCCTCAAATCCGCCTATTGCCTTTTTGGCAATTCGTTTTGGCACCAAGGTTACTGTCGCTGCAACAGCGGACGAGATAGGCCGTAAACTAGCCGTAATAGAAGATCTTATCGCCAACATTCCTGGGTTGTGACTGTATAGTCCTCCTCTTCTCCATCCCAGTCCAAACCAAAGGCAAAGAGAGTGAAGAAGGTTAAAGCCAAGGCAACAGTGACTCAGATTGACTCTGAGGACACTGTGCCAATTCCAAGCTGACTAAGATTGAGAAGAGTTCAACTGTAGCCGAAAAGAGGCCAGCTGAGGTCGTAACACCTGATGCCCCACCACCAAAGAAGCCGAGGTCTGATCGTCCAAAGGGAAGAAACAACTTTCCTTGCAATATGACCTGGGCACCTGAAGTCATGGTGAGGGACAGACCTTTGCCACCCGACGAAAGTGTGATTGAGAGCGTCGAGGTCGGCATCGTCCTGTCAACGGCCGTACTCCTACCAGAAGATATGAACCACATGGATGATCTTCATGAGTACGAGAACTTCGGCTTAATGATACAACACTCAGTCTTGGTAAGTCTCATGTTGTATCCTTTCAAGCTTTCCAATACTTAGCTAAAACATTTTTTTACTAATCTGTTTCATTCCTTACAGGCTATTCAGCATGCGCACTCATATGCGATCAAGACCAAGATGATAAGAAAGGAGTTGGTAAAGAAATCTCAAGAAGCTACCAAACTTCTCTCCTTTCTCAACCAGGCCGAGGCCAGCAATCGAAATCTGCTGGATCAAGCCAAGGCTGCTCAAACCGAGGCTGAGACTAAAGCCAGAGTTGCTGATACTATTGCCGAGCCTGCTAAGGCCGAGGTAGAGGTTGCCAAGGCCAGGGCGATAGAGCTAGAGGCCAAGCTCAAGGAGGCCATTGACTCAAAAGAGGCCGAGGTCAAGGCGGTCGACGAAAAGGCTTTTGAAGAAGGCTAAGCCGTTGTCCGTGACTAATACAAAGAGCAAGTCAATTTGGCTTGCAACCTAGGATATTACCTCGGTTGGATGGCGTCGCTCAACAAGTTGTCTATCCCCATGGACCCCCTACTCAGAAACATCAACCAGTTCAATGTGCCTTTCCCTCATTCTTCAAAAGACTCTGAGGATAAAGTCGAGGAGGAGGATGCTGAGGCTGATGATGCTGATAAAGAGAGGGAGGTTGCAACTAGGGCCAAGTCCCCCACTGTAAATGAGCAAGTCTTGGACTTGACTCAAGATGATGAGAACGAGGTCTCCAAAAGTGTCTCTCCTAAGAAGATGACATCTGAGACCGAAGTCCATACAGCTGAGAAAAACCTCGATGATACGTTGCTCGAAATTGACGCTGAGATAGCGGTAAAAAAGGAAGCCTTATTGCCAACCGAGGCTGACACAACGCCAATAGCCGAGGTTGAGAAATCTGACATAAATGCCAATGTTTCCAACACTTAGGATTTTTTCTATACTTTGAACTTTTCTCTTTCAGTTGTAACTTCATTTTGTAACTTGGACAAGTAATCTCTTATGCCAGGTCGAAGTGTCTTTTTATATCTGAACAAGTTTCTTCTTTGAATGTATGCCTTCTTTTCTTTTAAGTATTGAATGTATGCTTGTTTCTTTATGCTTTACTGCTTTTCTTCTATGCATTGTACGCTTCCATACTTAGAATATTTTTGCACTTCCACAACTTTCTTTGAGTGATTACTTGGGCTTAGAACACCTTGGACAAGTATTACCTTGGATCCACCCATAGTTTTTTACCTCGGACCAAACTACCTCGGAGTTCACCTTTTATTATGATCTTGATCAAACAACACTTAAAAATATTTGATTCAAACATTTTTACAAGTGTTCTTACATTACTTGTACTTGCTGTCTTCTAGCAGGACTTCACCCTTCCAAGCCTGATAGCTTGGTTAGTTATCTCGGGTAATGAATACCTCGGATACCCCTTCCCTTATTATCTCTGCTAACTTCAACTTGTAAATTGTTCTGAATTTTCAACAAGTGTCAAGCCCAGTTTGACTTGTAAATTTCTTCTAAAAATTTCAACAAGTGCCAAGCTCGCAAGCTTATTTATCATTACTGCTCCCTACTCCCTAATGTGAACCTAAGTTCCATTTAAGCTCACATTATGCGTTTATGGTCTTTTGCCGAAGTCAGATTCAAACAAAGATTAGCCGAGGTGTTCGACCTTCGTTTCTCTGTTAATCTAACTAAAGCAAACTTAGTTTCATTCTACCAACACATTAAGCAAGTCTGATTTTATTTAACTGAGTTCAACTCTACCAATATGGCAAGTCTAAGTTAATTCAATTTAGTTCAACTCTATCATATGCAAGTATGATTCAACTCTACCATATAATAAGTCTAAGTTATTCATCATGTTTCATCAGAAACATCGCCAACTTAGTTCAACTCTATTATATGCAAGTATAATTCAACTCTACCATATAATAAGTCTTAGTTATTCGTTATGTTTCATTCAAAAACATCGCCAACTTAGTTTAACTCTATTATATGCAAGTATAATTCACCTCTGCCATATAACAAGTCTAAGTTATTCGGCATGTTTCATTTAGAAACATCGTCATAGGATTGGTCAGTCCTATCGCCCAAATTTTAAATTCATGAAAATCAAACTAGCATTTTATTATTACTTCGGCTAATAACTCCGAAAAACAAAAAACTAATGATAAAAAAAATTCAAATTGTAAATGTTTCGGGGCCTTAGCAACTCCTTGCCATTAGTGTCTTCAAGCCGATATCTCCATTGCCGGCAACCGAGATGATTTTATAAGGCCCCTCCCAGTTTGGGCCAAGTTTTCCCTCCTTGGGATCCTTCTTGTTGCCAATAACTTTTCTCAAGACGAGGTCTCCAACCTTGAACTCTCTTGGGTTAACCTTCTTCTTGTAAGCCCTAGCAAGTTGTTGCTAGTATGCCCTCAGCCGAACTGTTACTTTCTTCCTTCTTTCTTCTAGTAGATCTAGATCTCAGGCTAGGAATGCCTCATTGGTCCCATCTTCCACTCCCTAGGTTCTGATTCCTGGGGTGCCGACTTCCAGTGGGATAACTGCTTCAATGCCATAAGCCATGGCAAAAGGAGACTCCCTAGTTGATCTTCTCGGTATAGTCCAATATGTCCAGAGCACATTGGGCAACTCTTCCACCCACTTCCCTTTTGCTGGTTCCAGCCTTTTCTTGATCCCATCCAAGATAGTTTTATTGAATGCTTCTGCCTAACCATTGCTCTGAGGGAAACTTGGAGTAGAGTAGTAGTTCTTAATTTTGTACTTTGTACAAAACCTTTTGGTTAGCTTACTGTCAAACTGTGAACCATTATTTGCTATTATTGTCATTGGGATCCCAAACCTGGTGATGATGTTCTCCATATGAAGTTCTTTACATCAATATTTCGAATCTTTACAAGGGGTTCAGCCTTTACCCATTTTGTAAAGTAGTCTGTGGCTATTAGCAAGAACTTTCTTTGTCCGGTTGCCTGTGGCAGTGGTCCCACTAGGTCCATGCCCTACTGGGCAAACGGCCAAGGGCTGGACACTAGGTTCGGATCTGCTATCAAATGGGCGAACCTTTGACACTTCTCACACTTTCTGACATAGGATTTAACATCCTTTTGCATGTATGGCCACCAATATTCCTGGGATATGGCTCTATGGACAATTGCCCTGTCCCTTGCATGGCTTCCACAAACTCCTTCATGTATTTCATACAAGAAGTCCTCAACCTCGGAAGGATACACACACCTCAAAAGGGGCCTAGTAAAAGACTTTCTGTGGAGATAGCCATCTGCCGACAAGCAGAACCTGGTCGACTTCACTCTGGTCATATGCGTCTCTTTGCGGTCATCTGACAGCTTGCCATCCCTTAGGAATATTACGATTACATCCATCCAGCTTGGACCCATCTCTACACACATTGCTTCATACTCTGTGATTAGTGGTTCTACACTTGGGCCTAACAAATAATCAACCATTATTGTCCTTATCTCTCTTGACTTGAACCCCAAACGAATGGATTGCTCTAATATTTGTCCATCTGGCAATACTAACACTACTCCTGCCCTTGCTCCTTGACGGTTTGAACTTCCATCAACAAACAGGCGGAAGGTGTCGCCGACGTAGATGTCATAGAGCTTTCGTTTCTCTTCATTCTTCTGTTTTGCTAGAGTGGGGTTCTTGGGCCCCAGTTAGGTTTCTTCCTGCTCTCCTGGGCATCCCAAGCCACGACTCACCGGAGTCTGACGCGGGATGGCACTAAGGAGGAACTCGGCCATAAAGTCGACCAGAACTTGACCATTTATTGCTGTTCTGAGCCTAAATTCCAAGTCATATTGGCCCAACACTACTGCCCATCTGGCTATTCTTCTTATCAGATCTCCATGCTGCAACAGGGGCTTCATGGGATGCTCAGTCAACACCACAATCTTGTGGGCTTGGAAATAATGATTCAACTTTTTGGAAGCCATCACTAAGGCCAATGTCAATTTTTCCAGGAGTAAATACCTGGTCTATATACTTGCTAGGTTTTGCTCACATAGTATATTGCCCATTATTCTCCTTTTTCTTTTCTAATTACCACTGCACTCACTACGTGCTCTGAAATTGCAAAGGATAAAAACAGTTCTTTTCTGGGTATTGGGTTTGACAGAACTGGAGCAGTTGTCTAGTATTTTTTCAAGTTAGCCAAGGCGACTTTGCACTCCTTTGTCCAGAAGAAATCTGTAGCTTTCTTTAACAAATTAAAAAAATGGTTTACACTTTCCGGAACTTTGGCTTATAAACCTGCTCAGGGCTGCGGCCCTTCCAGTCAACATCCACACTTGTTTTGCTGATGTCGGGCTTTTCAAGTCAAGGATAGCCTTGATTTGATCTAGGCTTGCTTCAATGCCCCTTCTGGTGACCAAGTATCCCAGAAACTTACTAGACCCAACTTCAAATGCATATTTCGAAGCATTGAGTCGAAGCCGATATGTTTTTAAAATATCAAAAACTGTCTTCAAGTCTGCAAAATGGTTCCCAGGTTCTTTGGTCTTCACGACCATGTCGTCAATATAGACCTCTACCGTCCTTCCAATCAGATGCCTAAACATCTTGGTAACCAATCTCTAGTAGGTTGCTCCTACATTCTTCAACACGAAAGGCATTACTCTATAACAATAGAGTCTTTTCGAGGTGATGAATGCTGTCTTTTCCTTATCTGGGGCATACATTGCTATCTGGTGATAGCCTCTGTATGCATCCAGGAAATTCATCCTTCCATGCCCTGAAGTGACATCTACTAACTAATCAATCTTGGGCAGTGGAAAACTGTCCTTACTCAGACTGGTGAAGTCAACACAAACCCTCCATTTGCCGTTCTTCTTTTTCACAACCACAGTATTGGATAGCTAAGTAGGGTAATTCACCTCGCAAATGGCTTTGGCTTCCAGTAGTTTGTCCACTTCCTTCTCAACAGCCTCAAAATGCATTAATGTCGGCCTCCTTGCTCGTTGGATGATAAGTTTAGTCGACTTGTCTATATTAAGCATATGGCACTACAACAAAAAGCACATTTGGTGACCAAAAAATTGGTCACCAAAAGTACAAATTTCGTCACCAAAAAGAATTGGTGACAAGTACCCAATTGGTCGCCAAAGGCCTGTCACTAAAAGTATTAGCGACTAAATAATAAATTGTCACCGTATGTAGACATTTAGCGACAAGCAAAATTGGTCGCCAAAAATCATATATTTTGTCGCTGTAAAATTCTAATTTGTCGCTAAAAGGTTAAGATTTGGATAGGCTATGTAGTTTTAGCGACAAATAAATTCGTCACCAAAAGTACTATTTAGCGACAAAATTAATTGGTCGCTAAAAATCAACTTTAAGCAACGACTATGTTTTGGTTGATAAAAGTTCTTGGAATAGCCACTAACTTTTAGCGACAAAACAATATGTTGTCGTCAAATATATTAATAATAACCAAAATATCACCTATCATTAAAAATTCACTGCACAAATTTGGATTTTAATAATTTTCTTGTTCAAAATAATCCAAAACACCTATTTTTCTATACACAATGTATATACAAATGCAATGTAAATAGTAATGCACCTGTGCAAGACATTCATAAACATCCCAATAAACATAATTACAATTCTCTATCAATCTGAAACATTCATACCAAAGTGCTTACAAACTATTAATATCAAACCCACAAATCCATTACCAAATCCTATGCCAAAATATTTTCAAAAACACAAAACCAAATATTTTGACGCTAAACATCTAACCCACAAGTCATTTACCAGAATCCTATGTCAAAATATTTGCAAAAACATAAAACCAAATATTTTGATACTAAACATCTAACCCATAAGTCATTTACCAAAATCCTATGTCAAAATATTTCCAAAAATACAAAATCAAATCTTGTGATGCAGCCCGAACTATTTTCCACCATTGCCAATCTGTCACATGAAAGAGAAAAAACAATATTAGATTGACAAGAAAAAAAAAAAAAACTCGGTATGAATTTCATAATTTTGATTTTAATTTTGTAATAGGAAGTCCAATTAGGGTGCCGTTTTCTCATACAAGTTTATTTAGTCTTGAGCAAGTTTCCCGTGCTAAGTTTTGGCAGTTTCGGTGGTCATTTCACAATTTAGCCCCCCAAATGGACCTTTTAAGTCTTGTGTTTTACAATTTTCCTTCTAATTCTCTAACCGGAAATCTAATCGAGGTCCCATTTATTCATACAAGTCTATTTAGGCTTGAGCAAACTGCCCGTGCTATTTCGGCAGTTTCGGTGGTCATTTCGCAATTTCGGCCCTCAAACGGGCCTTTTAAGTCTTGTGTTTTACAATTTTCCTTCTAATTTTCTAATCGGAAATCCAATTGAGGTCCCGTTTGTTCCTATAAGTCTATTTAGGCTTGAGCAAGCTACTCGTGCCAAGTTTCAGCAATTTCGGTGGTCATTTCGCAATTTCACCCCCGAACAGGACTTTTAAGTCTTGTGTTTTACAATTTTCCTTCTAATTTTCTAACTAGAAATCCAATTGACGTCCTGTTTGTTTCTACAAGTCTATTTAGGCTTGAGTAAGCTGCTCGTGCCAAGTTTCAGCAATTTCGGTGGACATTTCGCAATTTCACCCCCCGAACGGGCCGTCTTGTGTTTTATAATTTTCATTATAATTTTCTAACCAGAAATCCAATCAAGGCCTCCTTTATTCCTACAAGTCTATTTAGGCTTAAGCAAACTGCCCGTCCCAAGTTTCGGCAGTTTCGGTGATCATTTCGCACATTTAATTAGGCATATGTAAGTTATTTGTAAGACTAACTTAATTATTTAGTTGTTACGATGACCTACGTTATATGGCAATATTAATTAGAAATTTTACAGGATTATGGTTCCATATCTTTTACTCTAAAGTAAGTTTTATCCAATAGTGATTTCTAAGTGTCTTACTTTGATAATTCTAAATCTTGAATTATAAAAGTTGTTGTATACATGACACCATAAAATTATTTATATTATTAACAAAGTCGTATTAACAATAGTAAGTGATAAACAAGAATTAATATTCAAGTAGAATATGTATTTTATAGTAAATGGTGAAAAAGAATCATCTAGTAAGAGATGAAATTGATGTATAAATTAGAATTGATATATAAATTATGGTGTTGAAATTGTTACATATTTGTTTAGTTATTCTTGTAAAAACATATTCGTCTATTTCAGCTATTTGACTTGTTTATTTGTTGAGTTAGACATGATATTAAGATTTTTGAAACCAAACACAGCAGCCACCCCTAATTAACGCATTTGGTCTTATTTTATTTATATGCCAAATAGTTCTTTGGGTCATCTAAGTGTTTGTCATATCATGAATGCTCAAAACATTAGGAAAAAAAATGTGAATCTTCTAATAGCCACAAATTTAATAAAAAATTTGCCAAAATTCTATAAGTAAATTAAAAATGCCCTAACAAATAGTCAAAACTTACTCGATGTAGTAATTGCCCCCAACGAATAAGTGCAACTTTTTTTATCTCTTTGCATTAGCCAATAACATGTAACATTTGTAATTATAAATCCAAGTTTAAATTAAAATCGTACAATACATGAAATTAATAGAGTTATGGGCATGAAATGAATATCAAATAACATATAAGGATACTCATGTCTTGTCTTGTCTTTTTTTTTTTTTTTACAAAAGAAGCCACAAAGAAGCCACAATCGCAATAGGGAATTGTGTAAAACAGAGTAGCTAAAACAAAAACTAGAAGTGGAAAAGAAATTTAGTAAAGTGGAAAGCAACAATTAGATAGCAACAGAAGAAAAGAAAGGACGAGAATTCTCAAGTGGAAAGCAAATGTTAGATAATAGGATATGAATATTTAATTTAGCGATTTCTTTTGCAGATGATACAAGAAATTAGGCTATTTTGGGCCAAAAAAGAAAGCTATAGTTTGTGAAAGAATTTAATAACAGAAACAGTTTTAACTAATTTCTTTAAAAGATGAAACTAATGCCTTATTTCTCATCATGTCAACATTAAGTCCTATGATTTTTGTTCTTCAAAATTATAATCGCGTTGCCAAAAGAAGTAAAACCCTTAATAAGAAAACTTTACCACAAATGAACAATTAATATGACGATAGATTTTTGAAACAGGATCAAATTTAAAACTGTATTGATAGGCATCAAAACACTAATCCTTAAAAAGTATAACTCAAACAATTCTTGCATTTAATTTCATAAAGAGATAATTTTTACAATATAATGCATTCAAACTATACAACAGAATATACTTTCTAATGAATAATAGCCCAAGTTATGAGGTAAGAAATATTAGGCTCTTGATTCAACAGTTGGGTTCGAAGGCCACATTCAACCCTTTAGCTAGTGACCCACTTGCCTAACAAATCTAATGCATAAAGTCATGCTGATCTACACGAATATCAGAAAGAAGCAAAATTTAGGATGGCACTTTTGAAGCACAGAGCGATGAGCAGTTGAGCATTCTTTAACTGCTGGTTGTAATGTATGCATGGTTCAAATGGGTGACTATTATTAATTAGTCTTTTGTTGTTTTAGTGCTGGTAGATTAGTGGCTTGGGTATGTCATAATGGTTGACTTCTCTTCAACCATGGATTGAGATTGGTGCTGCAAATGATTGTGCAAGTTCTATTGTGCCAACCTAGTTGGGATGATAAGACTATGCTTTGATGCTTATAGAACTATCTTCTTGACTGGAGAACTGTACTTTGTTGATGTATGGTGTAAGGTTATCCTTGATTCTTATCAATAAAGTTTAATTTGCCAATCAAAAAATAAAAATAGACGACAATTCATGTGCATCAGTCAGTTACAGACACTATACACAGTCGAAAAAGCGCGTTCCCTTCAGATAACATGCACCCCAGGCCATCCTTGGTCTTCTCCGTTTTTGATGAAAAACAAATCAAATCTTGATCTCCATAAACATTTACCCGTGTATTTCAACATAATTACTGACAACCATGTCTTAGTATTAATAGACATATTAGATAAGGTTTCATCCCTATGATGTTGCTCAATGTAATTGAACCCAAGCTCAAATGATTTCTACTCTCAACTTGGAAAGATAACTTCAAAACCTAACTTTTCTGAAACAAGTAAATTGAACCGTGTTGCTGTAGTGGAAGAACGTAGGACTATTCTCTCTTCTAGATTTCAAAGGGCTAATTTTAGTAATTTTCTTCGAAATGAATTGATGGATTTTCCATATGTTAGCAGACATGTATGTATTCTATAGATTTAACTTGCAATCATCATGTATCAGACCCATACGTGTACTTCAGAAGTAGATCAACAATGAAAAAGCACAGCTCAGTTCAAGAAGAATTAAAACTACTTAATTAGTACTAAAAAGCAAGTATATAGATATAGGCCAAGATCCCAAATTTAGCCTTTAGAAATCAGAGAGTTCATCAAAAAAACTTTCAGACCTAAGCAGAACCAAAAGCATGGTAGAAGCACTGACATGATTTACAGATTTAGTCCATTTGAGAATGTCAAGCATAATAAAATTGTAGAATCTCATCAGACCTGGTTATGCTTCTCTCAAACTATGATAAACAAAATAAACGGACACTTCTTTTCCCATAGCTTTTAAGCAGATTTCATAGAAGATCAATGTTAATTGTTAATTGAATAAATTTCCATAATTATAATTCCAAAGAGTAAAAATGTATGGGCAATTATTTCCCAGATGTTATAAAATCTCAATTCAATGAAACTCAATCCCAATCACACTTTTTATATTCTCAATTGAAATGCATATCACTAGTTTTAGCCATGTTTTACAAGCTCACTTCTACTTCCCATCCACAACTCCTAAATCATAGCAACCCCATTAAAATCAAAATGCAGTTTTCACAAAGCCAAACACATGAGCCCCTTAATATGGTGAGAACTTCACACCAAATTATATGAATACCAGGCCCATGATTGAAAGGTTTAATGTCCATTCCACCAAATAGATCCAAAAGTACCATCCAAAAGATTATCCAAGGTACCCACCTCTCCATAATGTTTTGATTTATTTTGAAATATGGATTAGAATTGAAAACGTAATAGTTAAATAAATCATTATAATCCTTAAATTCTCCTTGTGTTTAACCATATTTTTGGAGTGCAAATGGTGTTTAAACAAATGAAGAATAAAGCACAAAACATGCTTAACATGGAGTGCAAAAAGCCCAGAAACAACAGCAAAAATAGACCAAAAAGAGCGCCAAAACAGACCAAAAACATAACCAAAACAGCCTAAAAATAACACCAAAACAGACTAGAGCAACAGCCACATTTTTTTTTTCTTTTTCTAAATTTGTAGAACTGCTACACCAAATAATTTTGTTCTGGAAGTGATAAAATTTCATGCAATCAATAAGTGTAACCAATTAAAAGATAGAAGGAAAAAAATGTACTCTAGATGTTTAGCTCTAGGCTTCAACTTGGTTAGTATAGAAAACTGAACATTCTCAAAACATGTTATATGTGTTTATCTATTAATGCTTGAACTAATTAAAACAATAACAGCAAACAACGAAGTGCTATGTTGTGTTCCAAAATCTATCCCAAAATCAGAATCCGTCCCAAAATCAGAATATCAGTTCCAAAAAAATTCAAAATCAAAATATCAGCCCCAAAATCAGAATATCTGTTCCAAAAATAGTCCCACAATCAGAATATTAGTCCCAATATCAGTGTTGTGCTGTGTTCTGCGATGTCGAACAAGAGAAACAAATTGAAGACAAAGAAGAAAAAGAGGAAAAGGAGGCAGTGTGAGAGAGGGAGAGGGAGACAAGAGAGAGAGGTGACGTGAGGATAAGGGTTAGAGAGGATTGAGAGGTCTGAAGACCTAAGGGTTTACAAAGGCTTTATTATCAGATTCAAAATAAGCGCGTGTGACGTACCGCATTTGAAGGCGTTTTTTAAACGCCTTTGATCATAAAACGGTGTCGTTTTAATTAAACAAATATGCGACGTTTTTAAAACGTCGTTAAATATTAATAAAAATGACGTTTAATAAAACGCCGTTAAAAAAACGTCGCCAAAACCCTTATTTCTTGTAGTGTCTTGACTGGAGAACTATACTTTGTTGATGTATGGTGTAAGGTTATCCTTGATTCTTATCAATAAAGTTTAATTTGCCAATCAAAAAATAAAAATAGACGACAATTCATGTGCATCAGTCAGTTACTGACACTATACACAGTCGAAAAAGCACGTTCCCTTCAGATAACATGCACCCCAGGCCATCCTTGGCCTTCTTCGTTTTTGATGAAAAGCAAATCAAATCTTGATCTCCATAAACATTTACCCGTGTATTTCAACATAATTACTGACAACCATGTCTTAGTATTAATAGACATATTAGACAAGGTTTCATCCCTATGATGTTGCTCAATGTAATTGAACCCAAGTTCAAATGATTTCTACTCTCAACTTGGAAAGATAACTTCAAAACCTAACTTTTCTGAAACAAGTAAATTGAACCGTGTTGCTGTAGTGGAAAAACGTAGGACTATTCTCTCTTCTAGATTTCAAAGGGCTAATTTTAGTAATTTTCTTCGAAATGAATTGATGGATTTGCCATATGTTAGCAGACATGTATGTATTCTATAGATTTAACTTGCAATCATCATGTACCAGACCCATACGTGTACTTCAGAAGTAGATCAACAATGAAAAAGCACAGCTGAGTTCAAGAAGAATTAAAACTACGTAATAGTACTAAAAAGCAAGTATATAGATATATGCCAAGATCCCAAATTTAGCCTTTAGAAATCAGAGAGTTCATCAAAAAAACTTTCAGACCTAAGCAGAACCAAAAGCATGGTAGAAGCACTGACATGATTTACAAATTTAGTCCATTTGAGAATGTCAAGCATAATAAAATTGTAGAATCTCATCAGACCTGGTTATGCTTCTCTCAAACTATGATAAACAAAATAAACGGACACTTCTTTTCCCATAGCTTTTAAGCAGATTTCATAGAAGATCAATGTTAAATGTTAATTGAATAAATTTCCATAATTATAATTTCAAAGAGTAAAAATGTATGGGCAATTATTCCCCAGATGTTATAAAATCTCAATTCAATGAAACTCAATCCCAATCACACTTTTTATATTCTCAATTGAAATGCATATTACTAGTTTTAGCCATGTTTTACAAGCTCACTTCTACTTCCCATCCACAACTCCTAAATCATAGCAACACCATCAAAATCAAAATGCAGTTTTCACAAAGCCAAACACATGAGCCCCTTAATATGGTGAGAACTTCACACCAAATTATATGAATACCAGGCCCATGATTGAAAGGTTTAATGTCCATTCCACCAAATAGATCCAAAAGTACCATCCAAAAGATTATCCAAGGTACCCACCTCTCCATAATGTTTTGATTTATTTTGAAATATGGATTAGAATTGAAAATGTAATAGTTAAATAAATCATTATAATCCTTAAATTCTCCTTGTGTTTAACCATATTTTTGGAGTGCAAATGGTGTTTAAACAGGTGAAGAATAAAGCACAAAACATGCTTAAAACAGAGTGCAAAAAGCCCAGAAACAACAGCAAAAATAGACCAAAAAGAGCGCCAAAACAGACCAAAAACATAACCAAAACAGCCTAAAAATAGCACCAAAACAGACCAGAGCAACAACCACATTTTTTTTCTTCTTCTAAATTTGTAGAACTGCTACACCAAATAATTTTGTTCTAGAAGTGATAAAATTTCATGCAATCAATAAGTGTAACCAATTAAAAGATAGAAGGAAAAAAATGTACTCTAGATGTTTAGCTCTAGGCTTCAACTTGGTCAGTATAGAAAACTGAACATTCTCAAAACATGTTATATGTGTTTATCTATTAATGCTTGAACTAATTAAAACAATAACAATAAACAACGAAGTGCTATGTTGTGTTCCAAAATCTATCCCAAAATCAGAATCCGTCCCAAAATCAGAATATCAGTTCCAAAAAAATTCAAAATCAAAATATCAGCCCCAAAATCAGAATATCTGTTCCAAAAATAGTCCCACAATCAGAATATTAGTCCCAATATCAGTGTTGTGCTGTGTTCTGCGATGTCGAACAAGAGAAACAAATTGAAGACAAAGAAGAAAAAGAGGAAAAGGAGGCAGTGTGAGAGAGGGAGAGGGAGACAAAGAAGAAGAAGAGAAGACATACCTTTGTGTCTTCTACTGTGCCACTTGAGTTTGTGGAGTAAGAGAGTGAGATGAATATTAGGTTAATCCTTGTTTATTCACCTAAAGGTCAGTTAAAAAAAAAAATTTCAAAACCACGTCGTTTTTACCCCTAATTTATTGGCGGCAAAAATCATTAAATTGCCATAAATATCATTCACCTTTCCGTGACTATTTTAATTTTGTCGCCAAAAAGTTACAATTGGTGACCAAAAGTTTCGTCGCCGTATATTAATTTGGTTGAGAAAACATTTTTATCGCTCCCGCGCAAAAATTTAAGTTAGCGCCAAACATTTTTGGCGACCAATTAAGATATTGGTTGCTAATAGTTTATTTTTTGGCAACCAACACATATATTGTCGCCAAAAATATACAATTGGCGACTAATTTCAATTTAGTTGCTAAAAAACGTCGCCAAAAATGTTTTTTGTTGTAGTGTGGCATGTGACCACGAGGTCAATGCCTGGCATCCCATATCGTGTCTAGGCAAATACTTCTATGTTGGCCTGTAAGAAAGCCTCTAACTCTATTTCCTTCTCCTCGGCCAAGCTTGAGCCGAGAAGGAAGAAGCGCTCTTCATCCCCTTCTTGGACCAGAATTTTCTTCACGGCTTCATCGCTCTTCTCGGCCGGTTCTTTGCCGACATCATCTAGGACTTCTATGTCCTCGCCTTCGATTTCTACTTTTTTTGCCTCTCGCACATTGTAGTTGCATTTCATTGCTATCATAGAGCAATTCTTTGCCTGCACTTGATCCCCTCTGACTTCCTCAATCCCCTGTTTATTTGGAAATCATAACAACTGGTGCAGCGTTGAGGGAACAACCCTCATTGCGTGCAGCCACAGTCTTTCCAATATACCATTGTAAGGGGATGAAGTATCAATTATCATAAATTATGTGCTAACATTCTTAGTGCTTGCCTACACCTCCAAATTTATTGCTCCCAGAGGCCATGTCGGCATTTGGGTGTTGATTTTCGACTACACAACCAAACTGCTCCAAATCATCTCGGTGAAGGCCAAGCTCCTTGTAACATCTAACATACATGATGTCACAAGAGTTGCCTTGGTCGATCAGAATGTACCTTACCTGGCATTCTCCAATCTTGAGGATCACTACCAGAGCATCGTTGTGTAGATGCTACACCATGTCTAGGCCCACCTCAGTAAATGACACCATTGGTCTCTAGTACTTGTTTGTCCTAGGCCTCTTTTGCTGGACTTGATACACATGCTGTAAGTGCCTTGCCTTTTGGGTCTCTCCTCACATATCATTCTCATTAACCTTCAAATGGATCACATTGATCACACAAGGTTCTGCTTGCTGTGGTTGTGGTGGTGGTGGTGGTGCTACTGGTGCCGGGAGAAGCCTTGCATGCTCTTTCCTTGTTCTGGCCTTATCTACTAGGTCCTTCAAGTGACCATGTCTGACCAGGTTTTCCAAGTGCGTCTTCAGGGCTCTGCAACCCTGAGTCAGGTGCCCATTCTCATTGTAGTAAACGCAGTGCTTCCCAAGGCTCCTTCCCATGAACTCACCAGGAATCTTCTTTGGCGCTTTATAATATGGCTGGTTCTTGATCCTTTCTAGAACTTTATAAACCGGGATCCGAAACACAGTGGTGATTGCCTGTGTAGCCCTTAGCTCTATTTCCTGCCTATTAAAACCAGTATTACCTCGACCTCGCTTCAGTGAGCCATTTCTCTTCTCCTACTTCAGCACCTTCGTTCTCGACGCATCCTCTTCTGCTTTGGCATATTTCTCAATCTGTGCCATGAGCTCCTCTATACTCTTTGGTAGTGTTTTTTCCAGCGACTTCCTAAACAGGCATTCATCCTCCAGGCCGTTGTTAAAAGACACAACCGCCAACTCCTGGTTGCATCCCAGTATTTAGTTGAACACCTCATAATACCTTTTAGCATAAGCCCTGAGGCTTTCACCCTTGCTAATTTTCAGAGCCATCAGGGAGTCTACCCTTAGTGGTTGCAATTTGTTTGTAACAAACCTGGCCACAAACATCTCAGTCAAGCCTTCCCAACTTTTCACAGTTCCTTTCGGCAACTTGTAAAACCAATCCGATGCAATTTTCCCAAAGAATGGAGGGAACACCTTGCACAGCAACTGTTCGTTCCCGATATACAAAGCCATTGAATTCAGATATAAGCTGACGTGAAAGTTCAGATCGGGCTTACCATTATAAATCTAGAACCTTGGCATATGGAACCTCTTTGGGGCCTCAAGCCTATCCAACTCCATTGAGAACGGCATTCTCGGCTTGATGGAGGATGTGACCTCAGCGTTTTATCGCTTCCTCTGGAGGCAGTCCCTCAAATCCTTATTCATTCGTCTGGGAGCTCGACAATCAACAGATTTTAGCCTTTTTGGCGTGCTGCTCATAGCGCCGTGGTGTGTCCTCTTGGATTTTTCTTCATTCACTATATCAATGCAAAGTTCTTTCCCCTAGACTTACCAATGTTCTTTGACATAAGTTCCCTTGATATGTGGCGTCCTCTAAGACTCACCTCTCACTGGCTCTACTTGCCCGATATCCTGTGAAAGCCGATGTGATTGTTCCTTCTCCTTGTCATGCTAAGGGACTAGTGGGATTGTATTCTGCCCTCCTTTCTGGGAGTTGGTCTTGGCCCCTAGCATCGGCTTGTCCTACTACGAAAACGGTGGTTACATGACGTTGTTCTACATCATGAAGTTAACAATCGATTGTAGATTTGCCAACTTGTTGGCCATTCCTTTCAGCTCGTCGTCCCTCATCAGGCATTTATCCTTCTATATTTGGAGGTCGTTTTCATTGTAATACTTATCCCGGCCTGATTTCTTTGGGCGTCTCCTTCTTTGCCGACGTCCTTATCCCTGGGATTCTGATCCTGTGCTCCTTCATTATGGTTTTCTTCCTTGATGTTAGGATCAACATGTTTACCACTCCTCCCTAGGACGTCGTCCCCGATCTTTTCTCCCTGCCCGTTGTTGGTTATCTATTCTCCTTAAGTTCCCACAGACGGTGCCAAATTGTGGGTGTTGATTTTCGACTACACAACCAAACGGAAAACTCAGCTGGAGAGCACTGGCAGAATAGATTAAGCTTGAATAACCTGTCATAGAAAGATAAGAATCTGGCGGTGGTTCGTCCATCCGGGGGCACTCCGGCTATCAAGTCAATAATCAATATCTCTCAAGGATAGCAAATTGTGTTTAAACTCATAAGAAAAAACTTACTGCTTATAATATATCACACATACCTGAGACCCACGAGGGTGTCCTACTTTTATAGCCAGCACTGACCTGATCCCTGTAAAAGCCTCACTTCAATGGACTCAGGCTCAATGCTCATCCTAGACTCTCAGCTAGATAAGGATAAACTCCCTAAGAGCTTTTTCTTTATCCAGATTGAGATCCTCCCCTGTTCTAGGACTCTTGTACCTTATCCGCTCATCTCGGATTTCGGTATCTCCGTAGATAACCTCGGCTTAGCCAAGATCATTTCGGTGCATGACCAAGCCACGTGGCACCTCGGCTGACACTTTGGCGTCATCTTAGCCATGTGCTGTCATTCATAAAATGAGTCTCCATAGTACTTATGCATCAATTATGATTTGGTTATGACGTATTGTAGTGTTAATTATGACTTCGTTATAAATCATTGTAGTGTTATGATTTAGTTATAACATCTTATGCTTATTATTTTAGTTATGATCAAAGAGATCTTTGATTATATCTCAAGTAATTTGATTAGGACTCATTACAATATTAGTTATGATTTAATTATGACTATTGTGATTGTTATCTTGGTCATGACCAAAAAGATCTTTAGTTGTACTTCAAACAGTGTTTGATTATGATTTATTGTGCTCCTTTTAGCTATGACTAAAAATATCATAACTTGTATATAGTATACCTCTTTTGACGATTGAATATAATATAATGACCCATTATTTAATATTGGGATTGAAATAAAAATTGTCTTCAAAATAGATGAAGGGGTGTTTTGGGAAGATGGTTAAAAGCTTTTTTTGGTGTTTTTTAGATTTTTTTTTTTTTTGGTGTGTAAAAAAGAAAAGAGGTGATGGGAATTAGGAATGCTGCTGCTCGAGTTGTGCAACAGCAATTGCTATGCAACGAAATTGACCCATTTCGGGGCTCATTTCGATAATTTGAACCATTTATATTTTAGAATACATCAAGTAAAACATGCCTGTAAAATATCAAGTTAATCGAATATGGTTTACCCATTCATCCACTCACATTTCAATTAATTTGATATTTTGCAGGCATGTTTTATTTAATATATTCTAAAATATGAACAGATCGAATTATCGAAATGAGCCCCGAAATGGGCCCATTTCACTGCACAGCAATTGCTGCTACGTAGCCCAAGTAGTAACATTCCCTTTTCTGAAGTGATGTGACTCAAAAATGCTAAAGAATCAATCTTTCCAAATTACCCATTCGGGTGTTTACTCTCCCACGTACAGTTGCTTTACTAATAAAGACTCATATATTTGGTTAAAGTAATAATATTCTTACTTGAGGCCCCTTTTTGAAACAGATGCCAAATTTGGTTCGTCCAAAAGTACAATAATGAGGCCCCATTTTGAACGATAGAGATGCCAAATTTGGTTTGTCCAAAAGTATAACGAGGCATTTAGGCTAGTTTGGAAAGCCATTTTTTAATTAAAATATAAGATAAAATAAATTAAAATATTTAGAATTGATTATTTTAATGTGTAGGGAGTTAAAAAGTAATTGAGTGAAGAAAAAAAAAGTGTATAAAGAGAAGAGAAATGAATATTTGACTTTTTTATATGATTTTTGACATTTTTAATGATTTTTTTGATTAAAATATATATTTTATAAAAGAATAAATTACACTTTGCCCCTTTTATATTAAGTCACTTTCTCACTTTGGCCTTTGAATTTTTTATTTTTTATTTTTTATTTTCGCTTTGACCTTTCATGTTTTAAATTTTTTTCATTTTACTTTTAAAGTTAATTTTTGTTCAAAATTAGATAAAAAATGATACATTGATAGTCACGTGACTAAAAAATATTTATTATATATAATTCACATATCTGACAAAAACTTAAACTCTAGTATAATAATATATTTTTTATATTATGTGACAATTATTGTGATTTTTTTGTCTAATTTTGAGTATAGGTTAGCTTTGGGAGAAAATGGAGAAAACTTAAAATATGAAAAGCTAAAAGGAAAAAAAAATGGGAAAGTTATTCATAAATCCTAAATGTTGATCTTGTGTTCCATTTGGTCCTAGTTTTCTTCTTGTGATCCATTTGGTCCTCTCTATTATGGAAAAGACACAAGTGTCATTGGGCTAATCACAGGCTACTTTATGTAAGGTTTTTATTCGGTGTATGCTTAAAACTTGCCATTTTATGCGCATCGTTGGGCGACACACAACACAAAAGTACACTAAGGCTTTTTATACTTTATGCTTTGTGGTTTGATGCATTGCACGTGACACATAGACCACTCTCTTCCCTCATTATCCGATCCGTCACGTTAGAGTATCACATTTGAAAAAAATATAATATAGAATTTTTAATTTTTTTAAAGTGTCATATCATACCCGCCACGTTGGAGTATCACATATCACGTTTGAGAAAAGTACACTAAAGAATTTTAAAAATAATTTAGAATGTCACATCATATCCGTCACGTTGCCACATTAGAAAAAAGTAAACTAAAGAGTTTTTATTTTTTTTGAAGTAAAAGTTTTAGAGTGTCACATCATATCTAACACGTTGTCACATTTAAGAAAAAGTACACCAATAAGTTTTTAATTTTTTTGGAGTTTCACATCGTTAGAGTGCCACACTAATACCTGCCACATTAGAATATATTTTTGTTAGAGTGTCACATCATACCCGCCACATTGTTACGTTTGAGAAAAGTACACTAAGGAGTTTTTTTTTCTTTGAAGTGTCACATCATGTCTACCACATTGTCATCTTAGGGGAAAGTACACTAAAGAGTTTTTTATTTTTTTGAAATGTCATATCATACTCGCCACGTTGTCACATTAGGGAAAAGTACACTAAAGATTTTTTTTTTTTGAGTAAAAGTTTTGAAGTGTCACATCATACCTTTCACATTGTCAGATTTCCGAAAGTACATTAAGGAGTTTTTAATTTTTTTAGAGTGACATATCGTTGGAGTGTTAAGTTAATACCTGTCACATTGGAATATCACATAATACACGTCACATTAATAAAAGGGTATAGCTGTCTACCAAAACACTATCAAAATAAAAAATAGGACCACACGAAAAGAAACTCTCAACTAATAGGACTTAACATATCAATAGAAAAAACTTGGGACTAATTGGAGTACTTGTTTGTGAGATGAGATTTATTGGTAAATATTCCCAAAAAAATCAAACTTTAAAAGCCAAAATAGAAAAATGACCAAATATAAAATGAGTAAATAAATTAGGAGTGTAAAAATGGCCGGCGACCCGTGAGCGGCCCGAGGTTGGTCCGGCCTGTTTGGGCATAGGCCATCATTTGAATCCCGACTTGGCCTGCCTAGCCCGGCCTATCGGCCCACTTAAGGCCCGGCCCATCTAAGGCCCAGTGTCATTTTTAGTAAAAACTAATAAAATTTTGGTAGACAAAAAAAATGTTCAGGGTGACACGCCCCGCTCAAGGCCCGAATACCCCTGGGTCTGGGCCTAGGCCTAATTTTCTGTCCCGTAGGCCGGCTCGACCTGAATTTTGACGAGAACTCGTGAGGCCCGACACGGGCCGGGCCAAATAGTTTATTTTTTTCATCAATACCCACACATGCAAATATGCGTGTCTAGTTACAATAAAAATTATTAAGTGCTTCAAGTGTATTATATAACAATATCATCTATTAATCACTAAATATCATATTTTCATGTCTTAATACAAAATTATAAACCCCACCTTTGGTCTTGAACCACCATCTGGCCATGTCTTAGAAGCACTAGATAATTTCTCTTTAACTGAAGTGACGCCACTTCAAGATGTTGATGTGGCATTTATTTTATTTTTTGTTATTTCAAAATTTTAGAATTTCATAACTTTTATCATAAATATTCATTTTAAATAAAATTTATATTTTTGAAATTTACACAGTAAAATCAATCAAAAAAAATTAATATTAAATATAATTTTTTGAAAAAAAATTATTAATTATTGTAGTTGTATGAAACTAAGAATTCTTCAGTTTACAATTTTTTCCAATTTTAAAAGTAATAAATTTCTTTGTTTTGCACAACAATGTTTCATATACCTGCATTACTTATCTTCTTTTTTTTGTATTATTTTATATTTAATATTAGTCTTATTTGATAAAACTTGAAGAGTAGCTTCTAAAAATATAGATTTTATTTTCAAAAAATAGATGTGTAATATAAAAATTATGATATTTTAAAGTTTAAAATACAAAAAAAAAAAAAAATACTCATTTCATCCAAAAATATTAGTCTCTTATTTAATTTTTTTATTGTCCCAAAATATTAGTTCCTTTTTACAAATCTAGGACTAAAATAATATTCTCTTTGTCTCAAAATAATAGTTCCTTTTGGGGAATTCAATTTTTTTTTATAGTATAATTATTACATTTTAAAATTATTCAGCTTGTTTGGTTTTGATTTTCATAAAACACTTTTCAGAAAATTTATTTTTTTATTTTCCGTATTTTTTTTGTTTTCAATGATTTTTTTTAATTTTTAGACACACGTAACGTAAATACACTTAAAAAGTATAATATTTGTGAAAAAAATCTTTAAAAAATTCACTAAATACCAAAAATATAAAAAATATATGAAAATTCAGTAAATTTTTTATATTTATTAATTTTAATATTTTTTCACAAATATTTTACTATTTAGATACATCTAAGCAAGGTGCATCTAAAAAATTAAAAAAATGTCTCAAAATAATAGTTCCTTTTGGGGAATTCAATTTTTTTGATAGTATAATTATTACATTTTAAAATTATTCAGCTTGTTTGGTTTTGATTTTCAGAAAACACTTTTCAGAAAATTTATTTTTTTATTTTCCGTATTTTTTTTGTTTTCAATGAATTTTTTTAATTTTTAGACACACGTAACGTAAATACACTTAAAAAGTATAATATTTGTGAAAAAAATCTTTAAAAAATTCACTAAATACCAAAAATATAAAAAATATATGAAAATTCAGTAAATTTTTTATATTTATTAATTTTAATATTTTTTCACAAATATTTTACTATTTAGATACATCTAAGCAAGGTGCATCTAAAAAATTAAAAAAATTACTTAAAATTTTAAAAATATTCACTAAAAACAAAAAAAAAACACGAAAAACAAAAAATTCAATTTTCAAAAAACTAAAACCAAACACACTAATTAATTTTTGTAAAATACAAAAACATAAAAATGAAAAGACGCACACAAAAAATAAAATAAAATAAAATTCAAACACACCTACGAAGAACATAAAATTTTTGTAATTCATTCCAGAGTATATTTACATTCACAACTGTTGCAGTTAACTATAACCTGGGAGAGTCATCTCCCGTCAATTATATATATATGTATATATATATGTATGGGGAAGAAATAATTCTCCTCGTATAATCCTGTTGACTAAGTCCACGCTCCTCCGTACGACGTCGCTTTGTCACCTGAAAACACAAACGTGAGCTAGCCGGCGGGTGTGTGCCGGAAACCTCTCCGATGCCTAAGTCAGAAAACTTGACAAATAGACAAAAGCTCAATGTCTCAGAAAGATTAATTGTATGCTGTATTATGTTTTATAATACACACTTCAAAAAAGGTATGTACTTATGCTTCAATTATGATATTTGGTTATGACATATTATAGAGTTAATTATGACTTTGTTATAACTGATGATGGTGTTATGATTTAGTTATAATATCTTATATTTGTTATTTTAGTTATGATCAAAGAGATCTTTGATTATATCTCAAGAATTTGATTATGACTCATTGCAATATTAGTTTTGATTTAATTTTGACTTACTGTGATTGTTATTTTAGTTATGACCAAAAAGATTTTTAGTTATACTTCAAATAGTGTTTGATTATGATTTATTGTGGTCCTATTAACTATGATTGAAAATATCATAACTTGCATATAGTATGTCCTGTTGAGGATTGAATATAATATAATGACTCATTATTTAATATTGGGATTAAAACAAAAATTGCCTTCAAAAGAGATGAAATAGTTAAAAAGTGTATTTTTAAAACATGTATGGTAAATTTTATAATGTAAAATTTAAACTCACAAAGAATTAATCACGTTTAATAAAATATCTGTGTCTATATATATATATAATTTATTTATTTTAGCTCATTTATAACACGTTTGATTGATTGCTTATTATTTTATTTTATTTTATTTTGATTGACAAGACTTGCTCCATCGGGGATCAGCCTCCTCTCCTATAATCTTGCCTCCGGTCTTTTCCTGCACTTTACAAAAGATTGAGACACGTGGCATTTAACAAATTCAACTATTCCAAAATAAAACATGTAGTGCACACCTCATTTGACAAAAAAACAAAACGAGGTCGTCTGGGGGAGACACTTAATAAATATATATTTAGTATTTTTTATAATAAAATAATAAATAAGTACATGTTTATGCATAATTATTAAAAAATTAAAATTCGATAAAATTTTATATTTATATTTAAAATTATTGAGGATCTTTATTTGGGCTAGACATTAAAAATGACATAATTTAATTGATTCAACATTTATTTGAACTTGGTCATGACCTAATTATTAGAACTTGGTCATAACCTAATTATTACGTCCATGTTTCATTCCACTTTCCTTTACTTATCCAAATCAATTCATAAACATGGCTTAGAACCTGGCCAAACAATTAAATGAGACTACATCCCATATTAAAACACTTTCTTTATTTACAATTCAAATAAGTCTACAACTCATATTAAAACACTTCCACACTTCAATTAATACACATATTTGTTGTATTAATACTTCAATTTAATACATATATTTGCTATACTAATGGAGTCCATCCCCTATCTCCCCTCAAACCATGAAGTACATCCTTTATCTCCTCCCAAACAATATACATGTACAATGTATTTGAACAGTTATCATATACAATGATCAATCAATACACATATTTGCTGTATTATTCCAACCGTCATATTCAATGGCATAACACTTTTGATTAGTTTCAGTTTTCCCTAATCAACATACAGTGTCTACAACAATCAAGATCATCCTCCACCGATAGCCCAAATCAATTATCTCTAAATAGATAATAAATTTATCAATAGATAAAATATTAACATTTTCATAGGTGAGTGATTAAATTAACCAACTACACCATTTACTCCCACAATTTTCCAATTTCATTATCCTCAACTCAATTTCACATTTCCCCAAATTAATTATTCAACGTAATTAGGGCATTTTTCCCTTATTCACAAGATTGCCCCCATGGCTCATATTTCACTCATAATTCATAAACAACTCCCAATTTCAAGTCTTTAACACATGTTTGACTCAACATGAAGAGCCCCTCTTTTATACATTACAAATCAAACCCTAACTTTTCTAAAATTACCAAACAACACCAACTAATCAAAATGACTAAAATTTATGTCAAGGCTCATAGATTAGAGTAGGTTATCCTTACCTCGAAATGAAGAGACCAAATGGAGAAGATGAAGAAAACCCAAAGTGCTCCAAATCCACAACTTTTCAGATTAAAATGAAGCCCCCGCGACCCTCTATCTTTCTTACAAAGAGATTAGGGTAGAAACACTCTAAAAGTAGATGAAACCTTAGAGAGAAAGTATGTGTAGAGAGAGAGGGAGCCAGATCTATGGTTTGAACCAAAAGAGGTGGAGAAAAAGTAAGGAAGAAGTTGCTGTTACAGACTGAAATATACGAGGCTCGCTCAAGTGAAGGAGTGGTTGCTCGAGCGACCAGACACAAAGAAATCTCGCTCGAGCCAACAATTCGAAGCATTAGGTCTACAACCCAGACGTACGCTCGAGTGAAGAAAAGCTCGCTCGAGCAAAGAAACCCAAAACATATAGCTCGCTTGCTCGAGCGAAGGAAAGCTCGCTCGAGCCAATAAATGCAACTCTCAGGTCTAGAACCAGACGCAGATGCAAGCTCGAGCGCAAGACTTCTCGCTCGAGCCACCAGACACATCACCCAACTCTCGTTCGAGCGAAGGAACCCTGGCTCAAGCGAAGGAACAAAAACAAAGAGCTCGTTCGAGCGACAAAAGACTCGCTCGACCGAAGAACCAAAATTCTGGGCAGCAACCAGTGGTTTAAACTCTCTACCAACCTATATTTAAATATGCCCTAATCTAACCATCATAAGCGGATAAATAAAAGGGAGAAAGACGTGAGGTTGGAAGACATACATCACACTCACGCACACTTATTACAGTTGTGCCCTCGCTCGGAGGGTCCGAATAAATAACACAGTCCAGATGAAAGAATATTACAGTCCAAATAATATACAAATTCCTAATTAATTAATTAACTAAGAAAGCAAATAAAACTGGCGTGCAAGCCAGGGACTGCTTCGCTTCTGATGGATGATGCATGTCCGGATTGTCTTGCGCGGAAATCCACCGGAATGCCCCGATTAGCCTCTGTTTACATCTGTTCTTGAAATGCGTGCCAAGCCCCAAAAAGTTGCTGATTCCTGATTTTACTGCAACAGAGAGCAGGAAAGGGGCATAGCAATGTATTTGCACAGATATATGCATGTCTCGAACCTCGTGCCACCAATCACGCATACCGAGGCATGATGGCCGCGGAGTCGAAATGCACAACTCAATATAGGATGAATGCACATGAAACTACAGCTAAAACCTAACTCCATCATGGATAATCCGGAGTGTCGATGACTGGGGAATTGAGACACATTCCGTCACTCGGAGTACGAAATGTACCTCGTTTCCCGTGCCCGGGCTAACTCCTATTCCGGACACGATGCAATATGCATGATATGCATGAAATGCAACTAATATACAATCCTAACATACACAATGCTATGGAAGTGAAATGCCTCGAAATGCGTGCACGCAGGCACGCAAATCGAGAAAATGACAGAATGCAATTTAAGATACAACCTAGTATGTATTATGCCATGAAAATGATATGTCTCGAAATGCGTGTACACGGGCACACAAACCGAGAAAATGCATGAATGCAATGAAAATGAGGTGCCTTGAAATGCGTGCACGCGGGCACGCAAACCGAGGTGATGACAAAATGCTAGAAAAATGAGGTGCCTCGAAATGCGTGCATACGGGCACGCAAACCGAGGCGATGGTAAAATGCTATGAAAATGAGACGCCTTGAAATGCGTGCACGTGGGCACGCAAACCGAGGCGATGACGAAATCGAAATGCGTGCACACGGGCACGCAAACCGAGGCAATTGCAAAATGCTATGAAAATGAGACGCCTTGAAATGCGTGCACATGGGCACGCAAACCGAGGCGATGGTAAAATGCTATGAAAATGAGGTGCCTCGAAATGCGTGCACACGGGCACGCAAACTGAGGCAATGGTAAAATGCTATGAAAATGAGACGCCTTGAAATGCGTGCACACGGGCACGCAAACCGAGGCGATGGTAAAATACTATAAAAATGAGGTGCCTCGAAATACGTGCACACGGGCACGCAAACCAAGGCAATAGTAAAATGCTATGAAAATGAGACGCCTTGAAATGCGTGCACACGGGCACGCAAACCGAGGCGATGGTAAAATGCTATGAAAATGAGGTGCCTCGAAATGCGTGCACACGGGCACGCAAACCGAGGCAACAGTAAAATGCTATGAAAATGAGGTGCCTCGAAATGCGTGCACACGGACACGCAAACCGAGGCAATGGTAGAAACAATGCGAATGACATGGAAATGACAAATGGGCTTATACCAACATGAGTGAGCCTCAGCCACACTCACATAGAATGCCGGCGGATGAAAATGATGTGCCTCGAAATGCGTGCACACGGGCACGCAAACCGAGGCGATGACAAAATATGATGAAATGACATGGAAATGACAAATGGGCTTATACCAACATGAGTGAGCCTCAGCCACACTCACATAGAATGCCGGCGGATGAAAATGATGTGCCTCGAAATGCGTGCACACGGGCACGCAAACCGAGGCAATGACAGAATGAATGAAAATGAGATGCCT
>NW_021034158.1:489858-503263 GCF_004153795.1 Camellia sinensis
TCCTCAATAATTTTAAATATAAATATAAAATTTTATCCAAATTTTAATTTTTTTAATAACTATGCATAAACATGTTCATATTTATTATTTTATTATAAAAATACTAAAATATATTTATTCATCAATTTAATAAATAAATGAGTTTAGTGGTTTATGTTTAGGCATTGACTAAGACAATTCTCTAATAATTAGGTCATGGTCAAGTTGAGATAAATGTTGAGCCAATTAGATTATGTCATTTTTAGTGTCTAACATAACTATAAATTCTCAATAATTTTAAATATAAATATAAAATTTTATCCAAATTTTAATTTTTTTAATAACTATGCATAAACGTGTTCATATTTATTATTTTATTATAAAAATACTAAAATATATTTATTCATCAATTTAATAAATAAATGAGTTAAGTGGTTTATATTCAGGCATAGACTAAGACAATTATCTAATAATTAGGTCATGGTCAAGTTGAGATAAATGTTGAGCCAATTAGATTATGTCATTTTTAGTAACTAGCACACCTATAATTCCTCAAGCCGACTCTTATATATTTTATTATAAAAAATACTAACATATATTTATTTTTCAATTTGATAAATAAATGAGTTAAGTGGTTCATGTTTAGATATAGATTAAGGCAATTCTCTAATTATTAGGTCATGTCCAAGCTGACATAAATGTTGATTTAATTAGATTATGTCACTTTTAGTGTCAAACATAATTGTAAATTCTCAATAATTTTAAATATAAATATAAAATTTTATCCAGATTTTAATTTTTTTAATAACTATGCATAAACGTGTTCATATTTATTATTTTATTATAAAAATACTAAAATATATTTATTCATCGATTTATAAAAATAAATGAGTTAAGTGGTTTATGTTTAGGCATAGACTAAGACAATTCTCTAATAATTAGCTCATGGTCAAGTTGAGATAAATGTCGAGCCAATTATATTATACTAGCTCCTCCAAACAATTATTCTTCATTTTGTTGGTACCAGTACTAGCTCCTCCGATAGCAGTTGTGAACTCTTACAGAATTTACGATGCCCTTCTTTGACCCATTTCAAATGGTACAAAGATGTTTTCCTCATCAAGATCACTCAACGCCCTGATGCTAACAGTAGCGATTGGAAGGCTAAATTTATTGATGGCCTTCCTACCCTTTTTGCCGAACGAGTTAGGAAAAAACTTCGGGACCGCCATGACCGGATGTCTATTCCTTATGAACAGTATACATATGGGAAACTCTGTTCCATTGTTACCGACGAAGGTCTATCCTTATGTAATGACCTTAAACTTCATTATCAGATGAAGCAACAGAATTTAACAGGAAGAAAAGAATTAGGAGAATTCTGCGAACAGTTTGCATATGAACCAGGTATTAAATACCCTGCTAAAACTAGAAAGGTTTCCCATAAGAAACAGTCTAAACCCATCCGAAGCAAATCACATAAGACAAATCAACAGAAACCTAATAAGAAGTTTTATTCCAACAAAGCTTCATATACAAGGAAAAGTAAAGGAAAACCAAAATCAGAAATCAAATGTTATAAATGTGGCCAAATTGGTCATTATGCGAACCGATGTAAATCTAAAGTCAAGTCCAAAATTAATGAGTTAAATCTTGATCCAGATATTAAACGACAACTTCTTCAAACCATAGAGGAAGAATCAACCGAAGACGAGTCTCCCTCCAAAGATGAAATTAATGAATTATTTTCACCTTCCAGCAGTAACGATGAACAAGATGAATCTGCTTGCCCTTGTTCAACCAACCAGGATCAATTGTCAGAAATCAACTATTGGAAATCAATAGTTGAAATGAATGGTTTACATTTAGGTGAGCCTAGCAGTATTAATGTTTTAACAGATGCACAAAAAGATATGCTAGCAGTAGCAGATCAAATCCAGGATCCAGAAATAAAGATTAAATATCTAAAAATGTGTTATGAACACCAACAAACAAGAGCAACCTTCAATACCAGTACATTCTTACAATCTTCAAGATGTGTTTAAAAGAATCCAGACTCTAAATTCTACCTCTGTAGAACAACCAACAACAATTCAGGATTTAAAAATGGAAATAAATATTTTAAAAACAGAAGTCAAACATTTACAAACCGCCAGTGCAGCTACTATTAATGATATTAAATATCTACATAGTCAGCTTAAATAAAAAACTGAAGAAGTAAAAACTAAAACTGAAGAACAAACATAATCTTCAACCCAGTATTTATCACTTGTTAATCAAGTCACTTTCCAGAAATGGTGTATCAAAGTTTCATTTATGATACAACCAGACTTTTGGATCAAAGATGCCATCGCTTTAGTTGATAGTGGTGCAGATATGAACTGCATTCAGGAAGGCATAGTTCCTACCAGATATTTCCAAAAGACTACTCAAAGTCTAACCAGTGCTAGTGGAAATTCACTCCACATCAGGTATAAGATTCCATAAGCCTATATTTGTAACCAAGATTCTTGTCAACCTACATCTTTTGTGTTAGTCAAAAATCTTGCACAAAACATCATTTTAGGTACTCCCTTTTTGTGCCTTCTGATGCCCATACAGAAAATTGATCAAACAGGTATTTACTCTCAACTACAGGGAAGATCAGTTATTTTTGAATTTATAACAGAACCATACACAAAAGAATTAGATCAAATTCGTGATCTAGTAACTTTTAAAGAAAAACAGATAAACTTTTTGCAAAAAGAAGTTCAATTTTTGACAACAGAACAAAGGTTACAGCAGCCTTCTTTACAACAGAAAATCAAATTAATTGAAAAAGAATTTCATACAGAAGTTTTTAATGATGTTCCAAATGCTTTTTGGGAACGTAAAAAACATACAGTTACATTACCATATGAACCAACTTTTAATGAAAAACATATTCCAACTAGAGCTCGCCCTAGTCAAATGAAAAAAGAATATATGGAATTATGTAAAACAGAAATCCAAAATCTTCTTTCTAAGAAACTCATCCGACCTAGCCAATCTCCTTGGAGTTGTATCGCTTTTTATGTTAATAAAAATGCCGAAATTGAAAGAGGTATTCCACGCCTTGTTATTAATTATAAACCGTTAAATGAAGTACTTCAATGGATTAGGTACCCGATTCCGAACAAAAAGGATCTTTTAGATGGATTACAGGATGCTATCATATTTTCGAAATTCGATCTTAAATCAGGATATTGGCAAATCCAAATTGCAGAACAGGATCGTTATAAAACAGCATTTACAGTACCCTTTGGACATTATGAATGGAATGTAATGCCCTTTTTGTCTTAAAAATGCTCCATCAGAATTTCAACATATCATGAACGATATTTTTACTCCCTATACAGAATTTTCTTTATCATATATTGATGATGTTTTAATATTCTCTTCATCAATTGACCAGCATCTCAAACATCTTAATATTTTTAAGAATGTTATTATCAGAAATGGATTAGTTATTTCCGCACCAAAAATGCAATTATTCCAAACAACAGTTAGATATTTAGGACATAATATCTCCAATGGAAGTATTATTCCTATTAACAGAAGTATTGAGTTTGCCTCGAAATTTCCCGATGAAATTAAGGATAAAACCCAATTACAAAGATTCTTAGGAAGTCTTAATTATATCAGAGATTATTATCATCAGTTATCAGCAGATGCTAATATTTTGTATACCAGGTTAAGGAAGAATCCGCCACCATGGAATGAAGAACATACTTTAGCTGTTAAGCGTATTAAAGCTAAAGTCCAACAGTTACCTTGCTTACAGTTACCAAACCCCAATTGGAAAAAAATTGTTGAAACTGATGCTTCCAATACAGGATTTGGTGGGATATTAAAACAGCTTAATCCCAATACCAAGAAAGAGGAATTATTAAGATTCCATTCTGGTCATTGGAATAAAGCCGCTTTAAATTATCCAACAATTAAACAGGAGTGTTTAGCCATTATAAAATGTGTTATTAAATTTCAGGATGATCTTTTAAACCAGCATTTTCTCATCATAGTTGATTGCTCTGCTGCAAAACAAATTTTTAAAAAGGATGTGAAAAATCTTGCCTCCAAACAAATATTTTTAACATGGCAAAGTTTTTTATCTAATTTTGATTTTGATATTGAATATATCAAAGGAGAATCTAATTCTTTGCCTGATTTCTTGACCCGTGAATATTTGCAGAAATCCACTCCTGACGATGAATGACCAGTAGGGGCCATCGAGGTCGTGGTCGTGGTCGTGGCAGGGGTCACAACCCTCGCTATGATCCAACAGAATTTCCGTCCCTTTCTCGTGGACAAACCAGTAATCCCTCAGCTAAGGATATTCTCCTTAAGACTGAAGAACCGTATACCCCAAACAGTATTACAGAGGAAACAGTCCTCTACATTGAATCCGCAGATGAGCAATGGATGACAGATCCATGGGAGATCAAGCGCCGGTATCTCACGACGCAACAATCTCCTCCTCACTTTGACCAGTATCGCTATATCTATGAACAGATATTAACAGAAACGGGGGCCGCTGAATTTAAGCACACTCTTCATGATGCTAACAAAACAACTAGCCCAATCCAATTCAGTAAAATTGTTATCCGCAATATTATGCCCATTTCTACATGGGGCATTCATCCGCATACCACTCGTGATATTGACTTGCGTAATAAACAGACTAAATACAGTTACTGGGATTATGTTGATGCATTTACCCAAGTTTTCTATTACCAGAATCCCATTAAGAATCATTCTTGGTTTATCCGTATTTGTCCTGATGTCCTTAAAAACGATGTCCCTAATTGGTTCCTCGTTTGGTGGGATAAATTTGGACTTTCATTGGATATCTTACGAGAATCCATCCAAACTGCATTTAATGAATGGAATATTGCTTATTCTCGAGCATATTCCTACTTGAATAAAAACAGAGACCTTTCTATCAGTAAGTTAATAGTCCATTTTACTATCCGCTTTGGTATCCCATGGATATGGAAATGGGACTTCGCATGTGATTACCAGAATAAGGTTCCCCGTCTTAAAAGAATCTTTTTTGTAAAATGGTGGGATAAGGGCATGAACCCTAATTTAACAGAAACTGTCCAGAAAATACAACAGCATACCCAAGCATGCTGGGAGTCTGTCAAGCAGCCTGCTTTACCTGCTCCATCACCAGCATTATCTAGTAATCCTTTTCTCCAAATTCAAAAGGAATTAAAACAGCAATTTCCACATCTTTCAGAACATGAATTAGTAATCAAAAGTATGGATTTTCTGAAAGAACAGTTCCTCCAAACAGTTAGCCAAGAAGATGACGTTTCCATGAGGTCAGGCACCAGTCAGACTGCATCAGAACCAGAAAATGATCCAGCTGAACACGTGTTGGCAGGAGAGTCACAGCTTCCAGAAGAAGATGAGCCCAACCTTGGTGACTTTTGGGACTCATTAACAGCTGTAATTGCAGAAAAAATGACTAAAGGTAAAGGCAAGGGCCCACAGCATTAATTGTGTCAAGTGTCGGCACTACCAGACAAACAACTTTGGGAAAAGTAGATGCCCACTACCAGTCAAAAGGAAATTTTTGCTCCACTTTCCGACAAAGCTGAAGATAAGGATAAGGATAAGGTGTATCCGTCGGTCCAGTCCATAACAGACACCTGTCCACTTGTTTAATTCTCTCTTATCTTCTTTGTATTATAAATAGGGATGGTCTCACCCTTGTTGAGACAGGCCGAATTTGTATGTTTACAATTTCTACTCTCTCTTTTGTAATCCTTCCAACCCCCTCTAGTAAAATAGTGGTACTTCCTCCATTAATAATATCAAGCTTTTGTGTGCACTCTCCATGGTTGTAAGTATGCATGCCCTCTGTTAATACTTTAGAACAATTATTATCTTTTTTCCAGTTTTGGCAACAACAGAAAAATTATTATCTTAATACACCTGTAGATTATTATACTCAATCGTATATATCTGAGCGTATATCAGAGTGTAATCGGTATATAGCAGATTTACAAACTCTGATTAACGAACAGATAGTTGCGTGGGCGGCCAGAAGGCCTCCACCTCCTCAACAGTAAGCTAATGGGATCATATATGTTGTAATTTATTTTGTTTATCGACATATTATGTGTATGACTATTCCTGGGTTTGTGCTAATGTAAGGTTAGTTAATTGTTAAGGTTAGTGGGACGTCATCTAAGTCGCGTAGGGTTAGGTCGTATAGCAGGGATTGCATATTGACCATTTATACCTGCAAGTCGTTGACAGACGTGTTAGCCAAAACCTTTAGTGAGCACCTTAGTTGGTATCAGAGCCAAGTTTAATAATATACATAATATGGTTATAAACTCAATAAATTAAGCATATATGATCGCAAAACATCCATGGCAGAAATTACTAATGAAACACCAGTAGAACCAACAGGTAATGAATCAGTAACAACTGTAGGTAATACTGTTACCTCCCTAGCCGAAGCAACTGAATTAGTTGCCTAACAGGACGTAAAGGATGCCTTAGACAAATGGACAATCCCAACAGTAGATCCAAAAACAATTTATAAAATCGGACATTTTAATTTCTTCAGTAAACAGGTAATTAAAACCTTCGAGCATGCCTCATGTATCCAGAACAATGATGAAATCATAAGATTAATTCATATAAATGATTTTATCCCTTTTATCGGTAAGTATAAATACATCCACATAGGATTAGTACAGGTAGCTTTTAAGCCTTTGACTCTTTTAGGTCAAAATACCAGTATACAATGTACACTTCGTGATGGAAGATGTCTCAATTGGAGAGCTTCCTTGATGGGAGCCATTGAGACAAGTTTGTCACATGGACCAGTATATTTTGATATTTACCCAAATCTTAGCATAGCAATGTCTGATGCTAATTTATCTGATGTTTTGGAACTGAGAGTTTTGACTCATGGTTATGAGTATAAACCAGGATCTCCACCATTCTCTGTTCATTCCAGAATATACCTTAAGGTTTTAACTACCTTAAATCCTTACACCCGTAAGAAGACTACTACAGGACAAACAGTGTTGATAGACACTAATCTTTACAGTAGCCAAGTAGCAGTCCCTAGGTTAATTCCTTGGAAGGATATAACCTTTCCAGAAAGATGGCATATTCCCAATGCTGTTCCAGCAAAACCTATCATTCGTCAAAATCTAGATGATGTAATTCAGACACAAGGAGGCAATGTGTATATCCAATTTCAGAAACCTCCACAGCAGTTGATCAGAAGTAATTCTTCTAATGCCAGTTTTAGAACAGCTCCTCGAAGCTTTTCTAATACCAGTTTCCGTTCTGCTCCTCCTTATAGGGTAGATTTACCAGAATCCAGTAGGTAATCTGTAGATTCCCTCATATCAGATAGACCTCCTAGTAGACTACCTAGTGATCCTAATGAGGATCCAATGATTTCAGAAATACAAGGTATTAGGATATCCAATAACCAAATACCACATGGTGTCTACACGACTCCAGCACCAGATAGCCCAATGGCCAGCGACATGAATTTTGAAATTTAATGGATTTTACACCAGGAAGTGCAAATCGTAAGTATTTAAACCAGGAATTTCTTCAACCTCAATATCAGGAATTTAGGACATGGTATTTTGCAAACCATACGTCTCAACAGTTACAAGAGTACAAGACTCAGCATTATCAACACCTTGAATTACACCAGAAATTGATATCTTTTGTAGAATGGTATAATATAGTATTTAATACCCAATTAAATATATTAGAAGACCAATATAAGACGTGGACTACAACTGAAGGACAAGTCATCCATGCCCTTCATCCACCACCTCAATCCTTAGAGTTAGCTCCTAATGGAGAAGTAACTCGACAACCGTTAGTTGCCACAGCATATATAGATGCTCAATCAGCTAGATTCACCAAGTCAGACTATATTAAACTGTCAGACCTAGGACTTGTTTGCAGACAACATAATTATACTAATTTGTTTTGTCAAACAATGGGTAAACAGTTAACTAGAATTGAAGAAGCTATCAATACTTTCAGAGATAGGAATTTAGCTCCACCAACAGTAGGACCTTCTACTATCCATCCAGTATCCATTAAGCCACCATTAGAGGTCACCAATTTTAAATTAAAAGCCTCTAATACAGAATTTATAGACACTCTATTACAGAAAATGAAAACATTAAATGTTCGACCAGAAAACATTGAACCCTCTGGTTCAATCCAAATGCCTAGAGCGAATCCTACACCAGAACAGGAAGAGGATTTATCACTTGAACAAATTCAAGCGATACAACTAAATTTCCAGGAACCCACATCTGTAAACAAACTTTATTCCTATAATTCTTCTCGACCAGCTATGTTACCACCAACCCGGAACTATTATTCCCGACCAACTCCTCCTGATGTACTTTATGAAGAAACGTACATCAATGATCAGGGATCCTACCATGGTAAAACCATCTATGAATGGAATATAGATGGCGAATCAGAATATGGTATTTATAAGAAATTACATCAGATGATGATGTATGCCACCGTTTGCCGCCAATACAGTAATAGCGACCATGCAATTGTCAAATTCATTATTAATGGATTTACCGGTCAGCTAAAAGGATGGTGGGATAACATTCTCGCTCCTCTCCAGCACAATGAAATTCTTACTTCTGTCAAAGTTGAGCTTGATCCAACCACTCAATAACCTGCTCCACAGGAGGATGCAGTTTACACTCTTATCCAAACAATTATTCTTCATTTTGTTGGTTCCAGTACTAGCTCCTCCGATCGCAGTCGTGAACTCTTACAGAATTTACGATGCCCTTCTTTGACCTATTTCAAATGGTACAAAGATGTTTTCCTCATCAAGGTCACTCAACGCCCTGATGCTAATAGTAGCCATTGGAAGGCTAAATTTATTGATGGCCTTCCTACCCTTTTTGCCGAACGAGTTAGGAAAAAACTTCGGGACCGCCATGACCGGATGTCTATTCCTTATGAACAGTATACATATGGGAAACTCTGTTCCATTGTTACCGACGAAGGTCTATCCTTATGTAATGACCTTAAACTTCATTATCAGATGAAGCAACAGAATTTAACAGGAAGAAAAGAATTAGGAGAATTCTGCGAACAGTTTGCATATGAACCAGGTATTAAATACCCTGCTAAAACTAGAAAGGTTTCCCATAAGAAACAGTCTAAACCCATCCGAAGCAAATCACATAAGAAAAATCAACAGAAACCTAATAAGAAGTTTTATTCCAACAAAGCTTCATATACAAGGAAAAGTAAAGGAAAACCAAAATCAGAAATCAAATGTTATAAATGTGGCCAAATTGGTCATTATGCGAACCGATGTAAATCTAAAGTCAAGTCCAAAATTAATGAGTTAAATCTTGATCCAGATATTAAACGACAACTTCTTCAAACCATAGAGGAAGAATCAACCGAAGACGAGTCTCCCTCCAAAGATGAAATTAATGAATTATTTTCACCTTCCAGCAGTAACGATGAACAAGATGAATCTGCTTGCCCTTGTTCAACCAACCAGGATCAATTGTCAGAAATCAACTATTAGAAATCAATAGTTGAAATGAATGGTTTACATTTAGGTGAGCCTAGCAGTATTAATGTTTTAACTGATGCACAAAAAGATATGCTAGCAGTAGCAGATCAAATCCAGGATCCAAAAATAAAGATTAAATATCTAAAAATGTGTTATGAACACCAACAAACAATTCAAGAGCAACCTTTAATACCAATACATTCTTACAATCTTCAAAATGTGTTTAAAAGAATCCAGACTCTACACTCTGATATACGCTCAGATATATACGATTGGGTATAATAATCTACAGGTGTATTAAGATAATAATTTTTCTGTTGTTGCCAAAACTGTAGAAAAGATAATAATTGTTCTAAAGTATTAACAGAGGGCATGCATACTTACTACCATGGAGAGTGCACACAAAAGCTTGATATTATTAATGGAGGAAGTACCACTATTTTACAAGAGGGGGTTAGAAGGATTACAAAAGAGAGAGTAGAAATTGTAAACATACAAATTCGGCCTGTCTCAACAAGGGTGAGACCATCCCTATTTATAATACAAAGAAGATAAGAGAGAATTAAACAAGTGGACAGGTGTCTGTTATGGACTGGACCGACGGATACACCTTATCCTTATCCTTATCTTCAGCTTTGTCGGAAAGTGGAGCAAAAATTTCCTTTTGACTGGTAGTGGGCATCTACTTTTCCCAAAGTTGTTTGTCTGGTAGTGCCGACACTTGACACAATTAATGCTGTGGGCCCTTGCCTTTACCTTTAGTCATTTTTTCTGCAATTACAGCTGTTAATGAGTCCCAAAAGTCACCAAGGTTGGGCTCATCTTCTTCTGGAAGCTGTGACTCTCCTGCTAACACGTGTTCTGCTAGATCATTTTCTGGTTCTGATGCAGTCTGACTGGTGCCTGACCTCATGGAAACGTCATCTTCTTGGCTAATTGTTTGGAGGAACTGTTTTTTCAGAAAATCCATACTTTTGATTACTAATTCATGTTCTGAAAGATGAGGAAATTGCTGTTTTAATTCCTTTTGAATTTGGAGAAAAGGATTACTAGATAATGCTGGTGATGGAGCAGGTAAAGCAGGTTGCTTGACAGACTCCCAGCATGCTTGGGTATGCTGTTGTATTTTCTGGACAGTTTCTGTTAAATTAGGGTTCATGCCCTTATCCCACCATTTTACAAAAAAGATTCTTTTAAGACGGGGAACCTTATTCTGGTAATCACAGGCGAAGTCCCATTTCCATATCCATGGGATACCAAAGCGGATAGTAAAATGGACTATTGACTTACTGATAGAAAGGTCTCTGTTTTTATTCAAGTAGGAATATGCTCGAGAATAAGCAATATTCCATTCATTAAATGCAGTTCGGATGGATTCTGGTAAGATATCCAATGAAAGTCCAAATTTATCCCACCAAACGAGGAACCAATTAGGGACATCGTTTTTAAAGACATCAGGACAAATACGGATAAACCAAGAATGATTCTTAATGGGATTCTGGTATAGAAAACTTGGGTAAATGCATCAACATAATCCCAGTAACTGTATTTAGTCTGTTTATTACGCAAGTCAATATCACGAGTGGTATGCGGATGAATGCCCCATGTAGAAATGGGCATAATACTGCGGATAACAATTTTACTGAATTGGATTGGGCTAGTTGTTTTGTTAGCATCATGAAGAATGTGCTTAAATTCAGCGGCCCCGGTTTTTGTTAATATCTGTTCATAGATATAGCGATACTGGTCAAAGTGAGGAGGAGCTTGTTGCGTCGTGAGATACCGGCGCTTGATCTCCCATGGATCTGTCATCCATTGCTCATCTGCTGATTCAATGTAGAGGACTGTTTCCTCTGTAAAATTGTTTGGGGTATACGGTTCTTCAGTCTTAAGGAGAATATCCTCAGCTGAGGGATTACTGGTTTGTCCACGAGAAAGGGACGGAAATTCTGTTGGATCATAGCGAGGGTTGTGACCCCTGCCACGACCACGACCTCAATGGCCCCTACTGGTCATTCCTCGTCAGGAGTGGATTTCTGCAAATATTCACGGGTCAAGAAATCAGAGCTAGTCGGAGAATTCACTCTACATCAGGGTATTAAGATTCCATAAGGCCATATTTGTAACCAAGATCTTTCAACCTACTCATTTTTGTCGTTAGGTCACAAATCTTGGCACATAAACATCATTTTAGGTACTACCCTTTTTGTCGCCTTTGATGCCCATAACAGAAATTGATCAATCAGGTAATTACTCTCACTACATAGGGAATATCAGTATTTTGTGAAAATGTAATAACAGAACCATCACACAAAAGAATTAGATCAAGATGTTCGTGATCTAGTACCTTTTACAAGAAATAACAACAATAACTTTCTGCAAAAAGAGCTTCAATTTTTTGACAGGTCGACAGATTACATAGCACGGATATTACAGCATACGTTATATATGCACCAGCGCCAGTAAGAGGAGAGATCAAATTAACTTGAAAGAAGAATTTCATACCAGAATGTCTTAATGATGTTCCAAACGGGTTTTTGGGAAACGTAAAAAACATAACAGTTACATTACCCATACTGAACCAACTTTTACATGAAAAACATATCCAACTAGAGCTCGCCCTAGTCAAATGAAAAAGAATATATGGAATATTGTAAACAGAAATCCAAAATCTTCTTTCTAAGAAACTCATCCGACCTAGCCAATCTCCTTGGAGTTGTATCGCTTTTTATGTTAATAAAGAATGCGGAAATTGAAAGAGGTATTCCACGACCTTGTTATTAATATATAAACCGTTTAAATGAAGTACTTCATGGATTAGGTACCCCGATTCCGAACAAAAGGTCTTTTAGATGGATTACAGATCTATCATATTTTCGAAATTCGATCTTAAATCAGGATATTGGCAAATCCAAATTGCAGAACCAGGATCGTTATAAAAAGCATTTACAGTACCCTTTGGACATTATGAATGGAAGTATTCCCTTTGGTCTTAAAAATGCTCCCATCAGATTTCAACATTCATGAATACGATATTCTTTTAACTCCCTATAAAGAATTTGCTTTATCATATATTGATGATGTTTTACATATTCTCTTCATCAATGTGACAAGCATCTCAAACATCTTAATATTTTTAAGAATGTTATTATCAGAAATGGATTAGTTATTTCCGCACCAAAAATGCAATTATTCCAAACAAATAGTTAGATATTAAGGACATAATATCTCCAATGGAAGTATTATCCTATTAACAGAAGTATTGAGTTGCCTCGAAATTTTTCCGATGAAATTAAGGATAAAACCCAATTACCAAAGATTCTTCATTATATCAGAGATTATTATCATCAGTTATCAGCATATGCTAATATTTTGTATACCAGGTTAAGAAGAATCCGCCACATGGAATGAGAACATACTTTAGCTGTTAGCGTATTAAAGCTAAAGTCCAACAGTTACCTTGCTTGCAGTTACCAAACCCAATGGAAAAAAATGTGTTGAAACTGATGCTTCCAATACAGGATTTGTGGGATTATTAAAACAGCTTAATCCCAATACCAAGAAAGAGAAATTATAAGATTCCATTCTGGTTATTGGAATAAAGCCACTTTAAATTAATCCAACAATTAAACAGGAGTGTTAGCCATTCTAAAATGTGTTATTAAATTTCAGGATGATCTTTTAAACCAGCATTTTCTCATCAGAGTTGATTTGCTCTGCGCAAAACAAATTTTTAAAAAGATGTGAAAAATCTTCTCCAAACAAATATTTTTAACATGGCAAAGTTTTTTATCTATTTTGATTTTGATATTGAATATATCAAGAGAATCTATTCTTTGC
>NW_021034159.1:0-13383 GCF_004153795.1 Camellia sinensis
AGTGACACCAATGAAAGGCCAGACTCATTTCGGAGTCAAAGGAAAGTTAGCGCCAAGATATGTCGGACCGTACGAGATTATTGAGAAAATCAATCCGGTGGCGTATCAAGTTGCGCTTCCTCTTGAAATGGAGCATATGCATAACGTCTTCCACATTTCTATGTTGAGGGACTACCTCCGGGATCCTTTCCATGTGATAGAGCCTACTCGTGTAGTGCTGAATGATGACTACACTTACGAGGAACGGCCCATACAGATTGTGAACAGACGGATCAAGAAGTTGAGAAACAAAGAGATCCCGCTAGTGAAAGTCGACTGGCAAAACCATGGTGGCGTGTATGCCACTTGGGAAAGAGAAGATGACATGGCTAAAAGATATCCTAAACTGTTTCCACTGAACCATGTTTTCTTCTAGAATGAAGGTAACTCGAGTTTAGAGGACTAAACTCTTTATAAGGAGGGGAGACTATAATAACCCTCACCATTGTTTACCAAATAACCACTGATTACCGTTAAACTGAACTGATTATGACTAATAAGTGAACTGATTGAAATACTGAACTGACTAACTGAAATCTAGAACTGAATTGACTGAGCATATCTGTTTAATTATGCATTTATCTGTTTGACTGTTTGATTATCTGTTCATGTTTTTATGGTTAAACTATTAATTGAAGGCCTTATCGGTGGCTGAACCGGGAACCGGTTAGTGTTTTATGATCATCGTAAATTATGTGATTTTATAGCGTATTTACCTGAAAACTGATTAGGTATGATTAAATTAGATTAATATTGGGTAAATTGCATAGTTTGACTAAATTACATTAGTGCCACTTAGTGGCCCACTACTTGAACCTTTTTGATCTTCTCATACACTCAAACAAAACATTTCTTCCCCCATTTCTTGCACACAACCGACCATAGAGAGAGTGAGAGTGAGAAAATTGAGTTCACTTGTAGATTTGCTTGGAAATTGAAAGGATTGAAGTATAAATTTGCATGATTGAGCTTCCTTGCCTATAATTCAAGACTTAGGTAAGAGAATTTAACCTTCTAGTAATGTATTTGAACTTGTTCATGCTTAGTTCTTGAGCCTCTAGTGATTTGAGCCTTGAATTGGTCCATGTATGTTGAATTGGAGCCTAGTTCATGCATGCATGCCTTTATTTTGAAGTTTTGAAGTTGTCTTTCATAAAATTGTACATGCATGCTCATATTTTTACAAGAGACCATGAACTCATCATGTTTTTGAAATATTTGGCTCACTAGACCATGAAATTGAAGCTTTAAATTGGTTTGAATTCATGCATGTTTGCATGTTCTTCTTGTTCATGAAATTGGTTTGAAATTGAGTTTGAATTAAACACCCTTGGGCTTTGATTTCTCAAATTGAGTTTTGAATCATGTTTAACTATGAGTTTATAAGAGTTTTCCAAGAAATGGGCCCAAGAGGATCGGTTTTGATGCATTTAAACTTGGTTTTTGGCTTGAAGGTACAATCTGGGTTTTCCAGATTTTGCACTCTCGCTCAAGCGTGGAAAGTGACGCTCGAGCGGGGAATCTGAGCATCCAGCATCTTGCACTGTTTTACAGTCTGCTCGAGCGGAGACTTGTGTCTCAAGCTCGAGCGGGCATCGAGCGTCCGTCGAGCGGAGATTTCACCCATCCAGTACTTTTACAGTACGCTCGAGCGGGGGATTTGACGCTCGAGCGTGTACCTTTGTTGCATGTCCGCTCGAGCAGGGAAACCTGAGCTCGAGCGGGACTCTGTTTTTCTGAAAATCCTGAGGCTGTTTTCTGATCACATCTTTGCATCCTCATCCCATCCTAGGCATTCTTAGGCCTAGTTTAAGACATCTTGTTGAGGATATAGATGTAGAACACACCGAGGCAATTAGGGATTAAGTTATTATTTTCCCACCTGTGTAGCTTAGTGTGTGTTCAATCTGTAAACTGTGTAGGGTTGGCGACTGGGGACGCGCTCTAGCTTACTGTAGCCCAGAACTCTGTGAGTAACAACTGTGTAAAGATATGTTCAAAAATGATTATCTTCTGAACAATTGAACTGTACTGCTTTCTGAACTGATTACTGTTAACTGATTGAATGTATGTCCTATATTCTGAACTGTATTGTGGTATCCTTAGCACCTACTGTCATTGTCTGTTACTGTTACAGAGATCTCTGTCGGTTTCCTCGTTGGAACCACTACTGTTTACTGACTGATGGCCATCATTTACTGTTCAGTCTTTTAAGACCTACTATTTACTGTACTGCTATACTAAAGGATGTACCACATATGACTGAATGATTGATATACTGAATCAATGAACTGTTTTCATTACTGTAAGGACATTCATTCTTAACCCCTTTACGCACTGTGTTATTCACTGGGCTTTAGCTCACTGCTCATATATATATGTAGGTATACAGGCACCAGAACGCGGCTAGAAGCGTCGGGGTAAACTCCAGTTTTGTCAAGCCAACTACTGTGCCTCACTGCGAGGTTCCGAGCCTGCCATGCTATGGCTTAGGGGTCTTTTATTCCCCCTTCTGTCTCTGTACCTGTTTTGTAAACTGTATAGACTGATAGCACTGTACTGTACTGTTATATAAGGGATTGAGTCCCTATTCTGAATGATTGTATATATTGTGTATACTTTCCTGTACTGAATGTATATATGTATGAAAAGTCTTTTTGCATACAGACTGTCACAGCTCATTGGACATTATTTACTTACTGTTTTGGCTTCCGCCAGGCCCTGCATTCTGTTTTACTGTATTACTGTATTACTGTTAAGTAGACCTTCGGTAATCTCGGATTACTGGCCGGTTACGGTGCTAAACCCATAGGGCCGGGTTTGGGTCGTGGCAGATTTCCACCCTAGTGCCTTTGAGAAAAAGGTATAGCTCGTCAAGATCTAACTTTTGATCCGAATAGAAGTGGGTTTTGGCATTCTTGGGGTCTCTCTCTTATTTGGCTCGTCTTCTTCCTTTGAGGTATGGATCTTTCTACACCTTCATATGATATTTAGCTTAGTTATTTGGGGAATATTTTAAACAAACCTAGGGTTTGGGCATAAAATTGAAAGAGGGGTTTTGGGTGAAAGTGAAATAGAGGCTTGTGGGGTTTGAAAATGATGTTGTGTTATGTCTAATTTGATGATTTTGGTACCTGACTAATATTTGGGAAAAATGGGGAAATTGCCCTAATTAGATCAATTATTATTTTGTACAAATAATTGGAATTGACATTGAAAATGTGAATTTGAGAAGGTATTGATATGAATGGTGGGATTGGTTATGTATTAACTTAGTCTTTTAGAAGTTTTTAATAAGCTATCTATTTAAGATTGAATATCTGTTTAGAGATAAATGTATTGGAGTATCGGTGGAGAATAGTTTTGACTGTTGTTGAAATTATATGTGGATTAGGTAAATTGAAACTAATCTTTTGATGGTTGTCATTGAATATGACCATGTTTATATACATTGTATATGAATGTTTGTTTGGAAGTGGAAATGGGATGTGCTTCATTTTTTATCATCTGTTTAAATACATTGCATATGTATGGATATTTGTTTGGGATGATTGCAAATTAAAACTTCTGGAAGTTTGTAATCAATATACAAACTGTTACCACTGGCACTGGTTAGTGATTGGCTTGTTTTCTGGAAATACTTGGTTAGTACCAAGCCTTCTTGTATGCAATTCATATCTGCACCACTATCAACCAAAGCAATAGCATCGCGAATAATATAATCTGGTTGAATCATGAAAGTGATACGAATACACCATTTTTGAAATGTTATTCTATTTAATAACATTAAATAATCTGGATCAGATTCAGATACTTCATTTTTGGCTTTATCCTGTAATTGATTATTAATTTTTTTAATCTGTGATTGAACATTAAGATTTGAATTCTGTAAATGTTTTATTTCTACCTTTAAGGCATTAATTTCCATTTTTAGTTCTTGAACTGTAATGGGTTTTTCTGTACTGGAAGTCATTATTTGATTACGGTTAAAAACTTCTTTCATGCTGTAATGCTTAGGGGGAAGCACTTCTTCTTTCTTCTGATTATAACATATTTCAAGAAATTTTAATCTTGTGGCTGGATCTTTAATGCTATCAGCAATTTCTAAAAGGTTTTGTTCTGAAGCAGTAAGGACATTAATACTGGGACTCGCGAATAATATAATCTGGTTGAATCATGAAAGTGATACGAATATGCCATTTTTGAAATGTTATTCTATTTAATAACATTAAATAATCTGGATCAGATTCAGATACTTCATTTTTGGCTTTATCCTGTAATTGATTATTAATTTTTTTAATCTGTGATTGAACATTAAGATTTGAATTCTGTAAATGTTTTATTTCTACCTTTAAGGCATTAATTTCCATTTTTAGTTCTTGAACTGTAATGGGTTTTTCTGTACTGGAAGTCATTATTTGATTACGGTTAAAAACTTCTTTCATGCTGTAATGCTTAGGGGGAAACACTTCTTCTTTCTTCTGATTATAACACATTTCAAGAAATTTTAATCTTGTGGCTGGATCTTTAATGCTATCAGCAATTTCTAAAAGGTTTTGTTCTGAAGCAGTAAGGACATTAATACTGGGACCAATATTAAGTCCATTCATTTCAACTATGGCTTTCCAATAATTGGTTTCATCAGAAACTTGGTTTACTGAAGATTTACATGGGCAAAGTTCATTTTCTGGATTATCATCAGATTCTGGTTCTGAACTATCTGAATAAATGGCTGCTAGCTCATTATCAGATGGGCCTGATGATGAATTGGAGTCAGATATTAACTGTAATATTTTTTGTTGTACATCATCATCTAATGCTAATTCATTAAGTTTAGTTTGAATCTTAACACGGCATTTATTAGCATAGTGACCTATCTGTCCACATTTGTAGCATTTAATACTGGATTTATTCTTCTGAAAAGACTTTCCTTTAGACTTAGGTTTATATCTAGGTTTCGAAGTCTGAGGTTGTGACTGGATTTTGGATTTGGAATACTTTTTATGTTTCTTATAAGGTTTGGAGTAATTCTTATGTTTCCTTTGCTTATGAGGGTATTGAAGTGGGGGATCATAAGCAAATTGTTCACAAAATTCTCCTAACTCTTTTCTTCCTGTTATATGCTGGTGTTTAAGTTGTTGCTGGAGTTTAAGGTCGTTACAAAGTGCAAGACCTTCAGAAGTGACCAGACTGATGAGTTGGCCATAGGTATACTGGTAGTAAGGTATGTCGATAGAGCGGTGGAGATCCCTTAATTTCTTACGGACTCTTTCAGCAAAGAGAGTTGGAAGGCCATCTAAAAATTTAGCTTCCCAATGGTCAGCACCACCATCAGCTCTTTGCATAACTTTCATCAGGAAAACATCTTTATACCATCGAAAATGGGACAAAGATGGACATCTAAGTTTCATTAACAGTTCCCTGTTATGGTCAGATATGCCTGTAGCTTGGCCAATAAAATGGGTGATGATGGTATTGATAAGAGTATAGACAGCATCTTCTTCTTCTCTTTCAATGCGTGCTGTAGCAGGATCCGTACTAGAACTAGTAGGATCAATTTCAACAACGGTACGGGTGGATGAAAGGATTTCATTACATTGGTTAACAGAAGTCAGGATACTAGCAGGTTCAAATTATAGAGAATGATCGTTATAAAACTGCTTTTATAGTACCCTTTGGGCATTACGAATGGAATGTTATGCCATTTGGTTTAAAAAATGCACCATCTGAATTTCAGCATATTATGAATGATATTTTTAATCCTTACACAGAATTTGCCATATGTTATATAGATGATGTTCTTATTTTCTCATCCTCTATTGACCAACATATGAAACATCTTAATATTTTTAAGCATGTTATTTCCAGAAATGGCCTTGTTATTTCAGCTCCTAAAATGCAACTTTTCCAGACAACTGTTAGATTTTTAGGACATAATATTCATAATGGCACAATTATTCCTATTAATCGCAGTATGGAATTTGCTTCTAAATTTCCAGATGAAATAAAAGATAAAACACAGTTACAGCGATTTTTGGGAAGTTTAAATTATATACATGATTATTACCCTAATCTTGCTACTGATGCAGCTGTCTTATATAATCGTCTTCGGAAAAACCCTCCTGTTTGGAGTCTAGAACATACTGCTGCTGTTAAGAAAATAAAAGCTAGAGTTCAAACTCTACCGTGTTTATGTTTACCTCATCCAGAATGGAAAAAGATTGTTGAAACTGATGCCTCAGATTTAGGATTTGGCGGCATATTAAAACAATTTAATCCAAATACTAATAAAGAAGAACTTTTACGTTTTCATTCCGGTATTTGGCATGATGCTGCTAAACGATATCCAACAATTAAAAAGGAATGTTTAGCCATCATTAAATGTGTTTTAAAATTCCAGGATGATTTATTAAATCAACATTTCTTAATTCGTGTTGATTGTTCTGCTGCCAAACAAATATTTCAAAAAGATGTTGCCAATTTAGCCCAGAAACAAATTTTTGCTACTTGGCAAGCCACTCTTTCTGTCTTTGATTTTGATATTGAATATATTAAAGGTGAAAATAATTCTCTTCCAGATTTTCTAACACGTGAATATCTGCAGAAATCACATGCAGGGTAGAAGCCGAGGCTCCGCACGACGGGGCCGTGGACGGGGTGCTAACCCCTATCATACAGAATTCCCGCCCTTATTTGGCCAGTCCAGTAATCTAGGGGAATCTTCTAGCAAGTCTGCTAAGGATGTCCTCCTTACTCCAGAAACAGCTTATATCTAGAATACTATCCGCGAAGAAACTGTTCTTTACATTGATTCTTCTGATATCCAGTGGATGGTTGACCCGTGGGAGATTAAACGCCGTTATCTCGCCACTCAAAATGCTCCCCCGCATTTTGACCAATACAGATATGTGTACGAGCAAATTCTTACAGAACTTGCCTCGGTACAATTCCAGCATCACTTAGCCGATCCAAATAGGACTGCTAGTCCTATTAATTACAGTAAGGCTACTATCCAGAATATTGTGCCTATTCAGGCTTGGGGTATGCATCCCCATGTTACCAGAACTCTTGACATCCGGTCTAAAGAATCCAGATACAGTTATTGGGATTATATTGATGCTTTTTCTCAAGCATTTTATTATATGAATCCCCCCAGAAGCCATTCTTGGTTTTTTCGTGTTCTTCCTGACGTTCTCAAAAATGGTCTCCCCAATTGGTTTCTCATTTGGTGGGATAAGTTTGGTCTCCAACTCGACGCCTTTCCAGAACATGTCCGTCTTGCATTTAACGAATGGCAAGCAGCCTTCAGTCAACTTCCAGTAAATAAAGACATTTCTATGTCCAAATGCCTTATTCATTTTGTTATCCACTTTGGCATTCCATGGATATGGAAATGGGATTTTCAATGTGACTTCCAGAATAAAGTTCCCAGACTTAAACGTGTTTTCCTGTATAAGTGGTGGATTAAAATGGATGATCAGAAACCAAAGTAGGAATTACTCCAGAAAATTAAGGAACATACGCAAGCCTGCTGGGATGCCTCTCCTAAGTCCATCCCAGCCCCTCTAGTAAATCCTTTTGTCCAAATCCAGCAAGAGCTTAGAGAAAAATTTCCAGACTTAACAGAAACCGAACTTGTCATCAAAAGCATGGATTATATGAAACAGCAATTTATCCAATCCATTGCTAGCAAAGACTCCAACATTAAATCTACATCCAGTACCCAAAGTGAAGACGATCGAACTACAGCAGATCCATATGATGAGGACAATACCTTTACTGTTCTTATGGGTGAATCTCAGGATCCGGATGACGACCCGACCGAACCAAATTTTTGGGATTCGGTTACAGAAATGATTGCCGACAAATTACTCCACGACAAAAGCAAAGGTAAAAGTAAAGCATCATGATTTAGCCAACTTTTGTCTGCCATCAACTTTCTAGCTCCACAAAAGGCCAAACCACTTTCGGTGACCACTCAACAGATGCACCAGCCTTTGATAAAAGTAGATTCCCATTATCTGCTACTTTTCCAGCTGTCCCTCTTGCCGACATTAAAAGATAAGAAGATAAGGATGCTCGACTGCACAACCATTCAGCACACGCCACCTGTCTTCGTTATCATCTTATTTTGTAATATAAATTGGTAGCCTCTGGTTTGTGGAAGGCACCACTAAATTTTAGTTTTCTAAGTTTGATATTCTCTTTCTCTCTCCCCTTCTATTTTCAGGTTAAGTTTTCTTTTGTAAAAGGCTTGAAGTATTATAATAAAGTTTGTTGTTTTGATTGTAAGTATTCTCTTTCGTATTTATTCCCTTTCCATGAATGTCCATATATCAACTTGTTATATATAATGATATTTTAAATATCTGGGAAAATCGAAAACGTAATATTGAATATTATCTTACTATTTCCCGTAATGATCCTTGGTGTTTAGCACAATTAGAAGAGTGTAATAATAAAATTAATCAAGTCCAGACATTAATTAACGAACAAATTTGCTTCTTAGCAAGGGCCAATTGGCCTTTCCCTCCTCCAGAATCTTAATTCATGGACTATATATGATATAATTAATTCTGAATAAAATAAAACTATTTGTGATGTTATTCCTGGATTAGTGCCAGTGAGAGGTAGCATAGTGTAAGGCTGAGTGGGACGTCACCCAAGTCGCGTAGCTCCAGAGTCCGTCAAGCGGTTAGCGGTAAGGACCTTGTGGTAGCATAAGTCGTTGACAGACGTGCTCCGTTTACCCCTGTGTAATCACCTTATTGGTATCAGAGCCATGTTTAACATTTTAAATAGTTTGTTTTATTCATTATTAATCATTCATATATAGTCACATACACCAAAATGAGTACTGTTCCTACAGAGGAAAAAACAGTAGCCCCTACAGTAGCTGAAACAGAAGCCTCTACCTCAGAAGCTAGAGAGCTTGTAGCATACCAAGAAGTCAAAGAAGCCCTTGATAAGTGGACAATCCCGAAGGTAGATCCAAAGGCCATTTATAAAATTGGTACTTTAAACTTTTTCAGTAAAAAGATTATTAAAACCTTTGAACATGCAGCTCCAGTAAATAATAATGATACTTTAATGTATTTACTAAGTGTCCAGGATCTAATCCCTTTTTTCAAAGAATATAAATATATTCATATAGGACTTGTCCAGATTGCCTTGAAACCTTTGACACCTTTAGGTCAAAATACCAGCATGCAGTGTACTCTACGAGATGGTAGGTGTACTAATTGGAGAGCCTCTCTCATGGGTGCTATGGAAACTAGTTTAGCCCATGGTCCAGTCTATTTTGATATATATCCTAATTTTAGTGTTGCCCTTTCTGACCAAAATTTATCAAAAGTTTTAGAATTCAGAATTCTTACTCATGGTTATGAATATCTTCCTGGATCTCCACCTTTTTCTGTTATCTCCAGAATTTATTTAAAAGTGTTATCTACTTTGAATCCTTATGTAAGGAAGAAAAGTATTGATGGACAAACTGTACTTATTGACACTAACCTTTATAGTACCCAAGTTGCAGTTCCCAAAATCATTGAATGGGAAAAAATATCTTTTCCAGAAAGATGGAAGATTACTAATGCTGTTCCAACTCGGCCAATTGTTCGACACAATTTGGATGATATCATTCAGACCCATCAAGGTAATGTTTACCTTCAATTCCAGAGACCTCCAATCCAGTTAACCAGGAGTATGTCCAATGCCAGTTTTAGAACTGCTCCTTCTCATCAATCTTACAAAGTTGATTATCCAGAATCCTCAAGACAATCTTATTCTGAACCTCCAGATGCCATTTTTCAAGGTCAACCTTCTAGATCTCACTCCCGACCTAATTCTGATGAACCTCAGGAATCTGATCAAGATCCCATAGTTCGCGGTGTCCAGTATTCCAACCAACAAATACCTCATGGAGTTTATGATCCACCAATACCTCCAAATATGTACCCAAATCCTAGAGGATCCAGCAAAGGCCAGTATAGCCCTACAGCCAGTGATATGGATTTTAGACTTTAAATGGATTTTACACCAGGAAGTGAAAACCGCAAGATTCTCAATCAGAATCTGTTTCAGGAAAAGTATACAGAATTTAGAAAATGGTATTTTACTGTTCATACTAAAGAACAAATACAGGAGTATAAAAATCAATATTATTCTTACCTTGAGGAAATTCAAGTTTTATTCCCTTTCCCTCTATGGTATGTTCAGAATGTTTTTCCCCCAGCTTCTCAACTCAATGTTTTAGAAGGGATTCAGCAAAAATGGGTAACCACCGATGGAAGAGAAATTTATACTATCCATCCTCCTACCCAGACCCTAGAACTTCAACCTACAGGAACAAACACTAAATCTATGACAATTGCAGCCTATACAGATATGCCTCATAGGAGCCAATATAAAGATCCAGTTCATATTCAAGATATAATTCCTGTTTTAAAACAAAATAATTATACCAACCTTTTCTGTCAAACAGCAGGCAAGCAGCTTACACGTATTGAAGAAATGGTATCCCATGTTAAGAAAAGCTGCAAACTCGAACCAAAACCTCCTGCTACGATTGAACCAGTTTTAATTAAACCTACTCCAGTTCTTAAAGATTTTAAATTAAAATCTAAAGAAGAAACCGAGTTCATGGAAACTCTTCTTTCCCGCATTAAAAATTTACATATCAGTGAACCACCTCCGACAAGTACGTCCCAGGTGAATGTACTTTCCATTGATACTCCTCATTCAGAATCTTTTGATACATTGTCTCCTCAAGAAATTTTTGAGATCCAGCAAAATTTTCAACCTCCAGAGCAACCCTCTTCCGTCAACCGGGTTACTTATGGACCCAGTACTGCCAAATTATCCTTATCTGCTCCTCACCGGTATTATTATCCTCGGCCTAGTCCAATGGATCTCCTCTACGAAGAAGACTTTTTCCAGACCCAACATTCTTACCATAGTAATACCATTTATGAATGGAATATTAATGGTCTTTCTGAGTACCAGATTTATGAGCTTCTCCATCAGATGCTCATGTTTGCCACTGTTTGCAAGCAAAATAATAATTCTGACCATCAGGTAGCCCGCTACATTGTTAGTGGTTTTACCGGTGTCCTGAAAGGATGGTGGATAATAATTTTCACTGTTAACCAATTTAATGAAATCCTTATCCACCCGTTTACCGTTGTTTTGAAATTGATCTTACTAGTTCTAGTACGGATCTCTGCTACAGCACGCGTTGAAGAGAAGAAGAGAATGTGTCTATACTTCTTATCAATACCATCATCACCCATTTTATTGGCCAAGCTAAAGGCATATCTGACCATAACAGGGAACTGTTAATGAAACTTAGATGGTCCATCTTTGTCCCATTTTCGATGGTATAAAGATGTTTTCCTGATGAAAGTTATGCAAAGAGCTGATGGTGGTGCTGACCATTTGGAAAGCTTAAATTTTAGATGGCCTTCCAACTCTCTTTGCTGAAAGAGGTCCGTAAGAAATTAAGGGATCTCCACCGCTCTATCGACATACCCTACTAACCAGTATACCTATGGCCAACTCATCAGTCTGGTCACTTCTGAAGGTCTTGCACTTTGTAACGACCTAAACTCAGCAACAACTTAAAACCAGCATTAACAGGAAGAAAAGAGTTAGGAGAATTTTGTGAACAATTTGCTATGATCCCCACTTCAATACCCTCATAAGCAAAGGAAACATAAGAATTACTCCAAACCTTATAAGAAACATAAAAAGTATTCCAAATCCAAAATCCAGTCACAACCTCAGACTTTAAACCTAGATATAAATCTAAGTCTAAAGGAAAGTCTTTTTCAGAAGAATAAATCCAATATTAAATGCTAACAAATGTGGACAGATAGGTCACTATGCTATAATAATGCCGTGTTAAGATTCAAACTAAACTTAATGAATTAGCATTAGATGATGATGTACAACAAAAAATATTACAGTTAATATCTGACTCCAATTCATCATCAGCCCATCTGATATGTGAGCTAGCAGCCATTTATTCAGATAGTTCAGAAACAGAAATCTGGATAATCCAGGAAAATGAACTTTGCCCATGTAAATCTTCAGTAAACCAGTTTCTGATGAAACCAATTATTGGAAAGCCCATAGTTGAAATGAATGACTTAATATTGGTCCCAGTATTAATGTCCTTACTGCTTCAGAACAAAACCTTTTAGAAATTGCTGATAGCATTAAAGATCCAGCCACAAGATTAAAATTTCTTGAATTGTTATAATCAGAAAGAAAGAAGAAGTGCTTCCCCCTAAGCATTACAGCATGAAAGAAGTTTTTAACCGTAATCAAATAATGACCTTCCAGTACAGAAAAACCCATTACAGTTCAAGAACTAAAATGGAAATTAATGCTTAAGGTAGAAATAAAAACATTTACAGAATTCCAAATCTTAATGTTCAAATCACAGATTAAAAAATTAATAATCAATTACAGGATAAAGCCAAAAATGAAGTATCTGAATCTGATCCCAGATTATTTAATGTTATTAAATAGAATAACATTTCAAAAATGGTGATTATTCGTATCACTTTCATGATTCAACCAGATTATATTATTCGCGTGCTATTGCTTTGGTTGATAGTGGTGCAGATATGAATTGATACAGAAGGCTTGGTACTAACCAAGTATTTCCAGAAAACAAGCCAATCACTAACCAGTGCCAGTGGTAACAGTTTGTATATTGATTACAAACCTTCCAGAAGTTTTAATTTTGCAATTCAAGGGTGATTTAAAAACTCTTTTGTTTTTAATAAAAATATGGCCGGCAAAAACATAATTCTTGGTTACTCCTTTCCTGAATCTTTTAATGCCTATTTACCAAAATTGACACCATAGTATCTCATACAACTCTATAAACCCAAAACCATTGTTTTTGAGTTTGTTACTTCTCCCTGTACAAAAGAATTAGATCAATTACTTGATTTAGTTTCTTCAAAACAAACACCAGATAAATTTCTTCAAAAGGAAGTAAGTTTTTAACTACAGAACAAAGATCTACGCATCCTATTTTCAGCAAAAAATTAAAATTACGATGAAAAAGAATTTCCAAGAAGAAATTTGCAGAGTGATGTTCCTAATGATTTTTGGGATCGCAAGTAAAACATGGTTCGTTGCCTTATGAGCCCACTTTTAATGAAAAGAAAATTCCTACAAAAGCTGCGTCCCAGTCAAAGGTGAAAAAAGTATATGGAACTTTGTAAAAATGAAATTAATGCTCTTCTCCAGAAATAATTGAGTAGACCCAGTAGATCTCCTTGGAGTTGTAGCCTGTCTGTTTTGCTATGCAATTTCCATAATAAAAAA
>NW_021034172.1:0-11140 GCF_004153795.1 Camellia sinensis
CAGTAAATCTCAATTAATTAACTTTAGTAAATTTCATTGTAAATCCTCCGTTAATGTATTTAGAAAATCGAAGTAAATTTTTCATAATTTAACGTAAATTACTCTTATAAAATCTTAGTTAAATTACCATAAATTTCTCAGTAAATTACTCGGAACATATACCCAGTAAATTACTAAAGTAATTTTACTAAGTAAATTTCGAGTTAATTTGACTCGGTAAATCTATCAGTAAATTCTTATTAAATTGTTTCAAATTCCCAGAAAATTCTTAGTAAATTATCAAGTAAATACTTAGAAAATCCTCAATTAAATTCCCAGTAAATTCTCAGTAAATTACTTAGTATTACTAATTTAAATTCGGCAAGAAATTCCCAGGCAAATTATTCAATAAATTTGCGATTAATTACTCAGTAAATTAATAGTAAATCCTCAGTAAATTTATTCAGAAAATTCGAAATAAATTTTTCATACTTTCACTGGTAAATTACTCAATAAAATCTCAGTAAATTACTATTGAATCTCAGCAAATTACTCAAACATTACCCAGTTAAATTAGCTAAGTAATAGTTATCGTACATAAGTAAATCACTCGGTAGAATCCAGTAAATACTGGTAATTAACTGAGTAAATTCTCATTAAATTACCAGATAAATCCCAAAAATTCTCAGTAAATATCAAGTAAAATACTTAGGAAAATTCTCATCAATAATATTCAAATTACTTGTAAATTCTAGTAAATTACTACTTAAAATTCCAGAACGATCTCAGTAAATTATTCAGTAATTCTCAATTAATTACTCAGTAAGATTCATATAAATCCTTCAGTAAATTATATAAAAATCGAAGTAAAATTTTCATAATTTTCACTGGTAAATTTACTCAAATCTCAGTAAATATCTCATTGTAAATTCTACTATTGGATTTCTCGGCAAATTACTCCGAACCTTACCCAGTAAATGCTAAAGTAAAATACTAAGTAAATTACGAGTAAATCACTCAGTAAAATTCCCAGAAATTACTGGTAAATTACTGAGTAAAATTTCTCATTAAATTAACTCCGTAAATTCCCCAAAAATCTCAGAAAATTACAAAGAAAATTCTCAATAAATTCCGAGGTAAATTTCGGTAAATTACTTAAATTCTCAGTAAATTACTAGTTAAATGCCCAAGAAATTCTCAGAAAATTATCAGTAAATTCTCAATTAATTACTCTGTAAATCGTAGTGATCCTCAATAAATTAATTAGAAAATTCGAAGTTAAATTTCTTCATAATTTCACGGTAAATTACTGAATAAAAATCTCAGTTAATTACTCATTGAATTCTATGAAATTACTCCGAACATTACCCAGTAAATGCTAAGTAAATTACTCAGTACATTCCGAGGAAAATCACTCAGTAAATTCCTAGTAAATTACTTGGTAAATGCGCTCAGAAATTCTCATTAAATTACTCATAAATTCCTAGAAAATTCTCAGTAAATTATCAAGTAAATTACTAGAAAATTTTCAATAAATTCCTAGTAAATGCTTAGTACATTGCTAATTAAATTCTCACGAAATTCTCAGTAAATTATTCAGTAAATTCTCAATAATTACTTAGTAAATTCCTAGTAAATCCCAGTAAATTATTCAGTAAATTCCAATAATTACTTAGTAATCCTAGTAAATCCTCAGTAAATATTCAGAAAATTCGAAGTAAATTTTTCATAATTTCACGGTAAATTACTCAAAAAAATCTCCGGAAATTACTCATGGATCCCAGCAAATTACTCCAACATTACCCAGTAAATTGCGAAGTAAATTAATTGTGTACATTCCGAGTTAATCACTCAGTAAATTCTCAGTAAATTATTTGGGTAAATTACTGAGTAATTCTCATTAAATTACTCAGTAAATTCCCAGAAAAATTCTCAGTAAATTATCAAGTAAATTATTAGAAATTCTAAATAAATTCCTAGTAAATTCTCAGTAAATTACTTGTTAAATTCCCAGAAATTTTCGTAAATTATTCAGTAAATTTTCAATTAATTTCTCAGTAAATTAATTAGAAAATTCGAAGAAAATTTTTCATAATTTAACGGCAATACTCAATAAATCTCAGTAAATTACTCATAAATTTTTAGTAAATTACTCAGAACATTACCCAGTAAATTGCTAAGTAAATACTAAGTAAATTCCGGTTAATCACTCAGTAAATTCCCAGTAAATTACTCGGTAAATTGCTCAGTAAATTCTCACTAAATTGCCTGAGTAAATTCCCAGAAAATTCTTAGTAAATTATATAGTAAATTACTAGAAAATTCTCAGTTAAAATCCTAGTAAATTCTCAGTAAATTACTTAGTAAATTCTAACTTAATTACTAATTAATTTCTCATGAAATTCTAAGTAAATTATTCAGTTTAATTCTGAATTAATTACTTTCGTAAATTCCTAGTAAATCCTAGGAAATTATTAAGAAAAATTAAAGTAAATTTTTCACAATTTACTGGTAAATTTACTATATAAAATCTCAGTAAATTACTCATTAAATTCTCAGTAAATTACTCGAACATTACCCTATTAAATTGCTAAGTAAATTACATAGTAAATTCTGAGTAAATCACTAAGTAAATCCCAGTAAATTACTCGATAAATTACTCAATAAATTCTCATTAAATTGCTTAGTAATTCCCAGAAAATTCAGTAAATTATCAAGTTAATTACTTAGAAAATTCTCAATAAATTCCCAGTAAATTACTTTTAAATTCTTAGTAAATACTAAATTAAATTGTCAAGAAAATTCTCAGTAAATCTCAATTAATTATCAGTAAATTCATAGTAAATCCTCAGTAAATTATTTAGAAAATTCGATGTAAATTTTTCGTAATTTCACGGTAAATTACTGAATAAAATCTCAGTAAATTACTCATTGAATTCTCAGCAAATTACTCCGAACTTACACAGTAAATTGCTAAGTAAATTACTCAGTACATTCCGAGTAAATCATCAGTAAATTCCCAGTAAATTACTCGGTAAATTACTTAGTAAATTCTCATTAAATTACTCAGTAAATTATCAAGTAAATTATTTAGAAATTCTCAATAAATTCCTAGTAAATTCTCAGTAAATTCTTAGTAAATTACCAATTAAATTCTCAAGAAATTCTCAGCAATTATTCAGTAAATTCCCAATTAATTACTCAGTAAATTCATAGTAAATCCTCAAGTAAATTATTCAGAAAATTCGAAGTCAATTTTTCATAATTTAACGGTAAATTACTCATGAATTCTCTGTAAATTACTCCGAACATTACCCAGTAAACTGCTAAGTAAATTACTAAGAATTCCGAGTAAATCACTCAGTAAATTCCCAGTAAATTACTCGGTAATTACTTATAAATTCTCATTAAATTACTTTTGTAAATTCCAGAAAATTCTCAGTAAATTTTGAAGTAAATTACTTAAAAGATTTCACAATTAATTACTCTGTAAATTCCTAGTAAATCCTGTCAATAAATTATTTAGAAAATTTGAAGTAAATTTTCATAATTTACAGAAATTGCTCATAAAATCTCAGTGAATTACTCAATTAAATTCTCAGTAAGTTACTCAGAACATTACCCAGTAAATTGCTAAGTGAATTACTAAGTAATTCTGAGTAATTCACTCACTAATTCCTGTAAATTACTCGGTAAATTGCTCTGTAAATTCTCATTAAATTGCATAGTAAATTTCCAGAAATTCTTAGTAAATTATAATGTAAAATTACTTAGAAAATTATCAATAAAATTCCCAGTAAATTCTCAGTAATTATTATTAAATTCTTAGTAAATTACTAATTAATTCTCAAGAAATTCTCAGTAAATTATTCAATAAATTCTCTAATTAATAACTCAGTAAATTCATAGTAAATCCTCAGTAAATTATTCAGAAAATTCGAAGTAAATTTTTCATAATTTCACGGGTAAATTACTGAAAAAAAATCTCAGTCAATTACTTATTGAATTCTCACAAATTACTCCGAACATTACCTAGTAAATTGCTAAGGATAATTACGCAATACTTCCGAGTAAATCACTCAGTAAATTCTCAGTAAGTTACTTGGTAAATTACTGAGTTAATTCTCATTAAATTACTCAGTAAATTCTTTAGAAAATTCTCAGTAATATCAGTTAAATTACTTAGAAAATTCTCAATAAATTCCTAGTAAATTCTCAGTAAATTACTTAGTAAATTCTCAGTAAATTACTATTTAAATTCCAAGAAATTCTCAGTAAATTATTCGTTAAATTCTCAATTAATTACTCAGTAAATTCCTAGTAAGTCCTCAAATTATTTAGAAAATTCGTAGCAAATTTTCATTAATTTAACGGTAAATTACTCAATAAAATCTCAGTAAAAGACTCATTAAATTCTCAGTAATTATCCGAACATTACCTAGTAAATTGCTAAGTAAATTACTAAGTAAATTCCGAGTAAATCACTCAGTAAATCCTAAAATTACTCATAAATTAAATCTATAAATTCTCTTTTAATTGCTTAGAAAAATTCCCAGAAAATTCTTCGTAAATTATAAAGTAAATTACTTAGAAAATTCTGCAATAAATTCCTAGTAAATTCTCAGTAATTACTAGTAAATTCTCAGTAAATTACTACGTTAAATTCCCAAGAATTCTCAGTAAATATCAGTAAATTCTAGTAAATCCTCAGTAAATTATTTCGAAAATTCGTAGTAAATTTTTCATAATTTAACGGTAAATTACTCAATAAATCTCAGTAAATTACTCATTAAATTCCAGTAAATTACTCAAAACATTCCCAGTAAATTGCTAAGTAAATTTCGAGTAAATCACTCAGTAAAATTCCCAGTAAATACCGGTTAAATCACTGAATAAATTCTCAATAATTACTCCGTAAAATTCCCAAAAATCTCAGTAAATTATCAAGAAATTTACTTAAAAAAATTCTCAATAAATTCCTATAAATTTCTCAAGTAAATTATTAGTTAAACTATCCCAAGAAATTCTCAGTAAATTAATTCAGTAAATTCTCAATTAATTACTTATAAATTTTCCTAGTAAATCCTCAGTAAATTATTTCGAAAATTCGTAGTAAATTTTTCATAATTTAACGGTAAATTACTCAATAAAATCTCAGTAAATTACTCATTAAATTCTCAGTAAATTACTCAAAACATTACCCAGTAAATTGCTAAGTAAATTTCGAGTAAATCACTCAGTAAATTCCCAGTAAATTACCCGGTAAATCACTGAATAAATTCTCATTAAATTACTCCGTAAATTCCCAGAAAATTCTCAGTAAATTATCAAGTAAATTACTTAAAAAATTCTCAATAAATTCCTAGTAAATTCTCAGTAAATTACTTAGAAAATTCTCAATAAATTCCTAGTAAATTCTCAGTAAATTACTTAGTAAATTCTCAGTAAATTACTAGTTAAATTCCCAAGAAATTCTCAGTAAATTATTCATTAAATTCTCAATTAATTACCCAGTAAATTCCTAGTAAATCATCAGTAAATTATTTAGAAAATTCGAAGGAAATTTTTCATAATTTAACTGTAAATTACTCAATAAAATCTCAGTAAATTACTCATTAAATTCTCAGTAAATTACTCAGAACATTACCCAGTAAATTGTTAAGTAAATTACTAAGTAAATTCCGAGTAAATCACTCAGTAAATTCCCAGTAAATTACTGAGTAAATTCTCATTAAATTACTCCATAAATTCCCAGAAAATTCTCAGGAAATTATCAAGTAAATTACTTAGAAAATTCTCAATAAATTCCTAGTAAATTCCCAGTAAATTACTTAGTAAATTCTCAGTAAATTATTAGTTAAATTCCCAAGAAATTCTCATTAAATTATTCAGTAAATTCTCAAATATTTACTTAGTAAATTCCTAGTAAATCCTCAGTAAATCATTTAGAAAATTCGAAGTAAATTTTTCATAATTTAACGGTAAATTACACAATAAAATCTCAGTAAATTACTCATTGAATTCTTAGTAAATTACTCTGAACATTACCCAGTAAATTGCTAAGTAAATTACTCAGTAAATTCTGAGTAAATCACTCTGTAAATTCCCGGTAAATTACCTAGTAAATTCTCATTAAATTACTCTATAAATTCCAAAAAAATTCTCTGTAAATTATCAAGTAAATTACTTAGAAAATTCTGAATAAATTCCTAGCAAATTCTCAGTAAATTACTAGTTATAGTCCCAAGAAATTCTCAGTAAATTATTCAGTAAATTCTCAATTAATTACTCAGTAAATTCCTAGTAAATCCTCAGTAAATTATTTAGAAAATTTGAAGTAAATTTTTCGTAATTTAACTGTAAATTACTCAATAAAATCTCAGTAAACTACTCATTAAATTCTCAATAAATTACTCCGAACATTACCTAGTAAATTGCTAAGTAAATTACTAAGTAAATTCTGAGTAAATCACTCAGTAAATTCCTAGTAAATTACTCGGTAAATTACTCTGTAAATTCTCATTAAATTGCTTAGTAAATTCCCAGAAAATTCTTAGTAAATTATAAAGTAAATTACTTAGAAAATTCTCAATAAATTAACAGTAAATTACTTAGTAAATTCTTAGTAAATTACTAATTAAATTGTCAAGAAATTCTCAGTAAATTTTTCAGTAAATTCTCAATTAATTACTCAGTAAATTCATAGTAAATCCTCTGTAAATTATTTAGAAAATTGGAAATAAATTTTTCATAATTTCACAGTAAATTACTCAAAAAAATCTCAGTAAATTACTCATTGAATTCTCAGTAAATTACTTCGAACATTACCCAGTAAATTGCTATGTAAATTACTCAGTAAATTCTGAGTAAATCGCTCAGTAAATTCCCAGTAAATTACTCGGTAAATTACTTAGTAAATTCTCATTAAATTACTTTTTAAATTCTCAGAAAATTCTCCGTAAATTATGAAGTAAATTACTTAGAAAATTCTCAATAAATTCCCAATAAATTACTTAGTAAATTCTCTATAAATTACTAGTTAAATTCCCAAGAAATTCTCAGTAAATTATACAGTAAATTCTCAATTAATTACTCAGTAAATTCATAGTAAATCCTCAGTAAATTTTTTAGAAAATTCGAAGTAAATTTTTCATAATTTAACGGTAAATTACACAATAAAATCTCAGCAAATTACTCATTGAATTCTCAGTAAATTACTCTGAACATTACTCAGTAAATTCTGAGTAAATCACTCAGTAAATTCCCAGTATAAATCACTCAGTAAATTCCTAGTAAATTACTCGGTATATTGCTCTGTAAATTCTCATTAAATTGCTTAGTAAATTTCCAGAAAATTCTTAGTAAATTATAATGTAAATTACTTAGAAAATTATCAATAAATTCCCAGTAAATTCTCAGTAAATTACTTAGTAAATTCTTAATAAATTACTAATTAAATTCTCAAAAAATTCTCAGTAAATTATTCAATAAATTCTCAATTAAATACTCAGTAAATTCATAGTAAATCCTCAGTAAATTATTCAGAAAATTTGAAGTAAAATTTTCATAATTTCACGGTAAATTACTGAAAAAAATCTCACTCAATTACTCATTGAATTCTCCGCAAATTACTCCGGACATTACCCAGTAAATTGCTAAGTAAATTACTTAGTAAATTCTGAGTAAATCAGTCACTAAATTCCCAGTAAATTACTCGTTAAATTACTTAGTAAATTCTCATTAAATTAATTTGTAAATTCTCAGAAAATTGTGAAGTAAATTACTTAGAAAATTCTCAATAAATTCCTAGTAAATTACTTAGTAAATTCTCAGTAAATTACTAGTTAAATTCCCAAGAAACTCTCAGTAAATTATTCAGAAAATTCTCTCTACTTTTTGCACATCTTTTCGTAAAAAGCCAAAAAATCATCCCAAACATACTTGTTTTTTTTAGCTCATATTTTAGCCAAATTGCCAAAAAGTTACTAAATTAGCCTGTTCCCAAACGAGGCCTCAGTAAATTATTTAGTAAATTCTCAGTTAATTACTAATTAAATTCCCAAGAAATTCTCAGTAAATTACTCAGCAAATTCCTAGTGAATCCTTAGCAAATTATTTAGAAAATTCGAAGTAAATTTTTCATAGTTTCAAAGTAAATTACTCAATAAAATCTAAATAAATTGGTAAGTAAATTACTTACTAAATTTTGACTAAATTACTCAATAAATTCCCAGAAAATTCTTAGTAAATTACGGAGTAAATTACTTAGAAAATTCTCAATAAATTCCCAGTAAATTCTCAGTAAATTACTTAGTAAATTGTCAGTGAATTACTAAATAAATTCCCACGAAATTCTAAATAAATTCTTCAATAACTTCTCAATTAATTACTCAGTAAATTCCTAATAAATCCTCAGTAAATTATTTAGAAAATTCAAAGTAAATTTTTCATAGTTTCACGGTAAATTACTCAATAAAATCTCAGTAAATTACTCATTGAATTCTCAGTAAATTACTCAAAACATTACACAGTGAATTGCTCAGTAAATTCCCATTAAATTACTCAGTAAATTCCCCGAAAATTCTCAGTAAATTAGTAAGTAAATTACTTTGAAAGTTCTCAACAATCTCCCCGTAAATTCTAAGTAAATTACTAATTAAATTCCGAAGAAATTCTCAGAAAATTATTCGGTAAATTCTCAATTAATTACTCAGTAAATTCCAAGTAAATCCTCTGTAAATTATTTAGAAAATTCGAAGTAAATTTTTCATAATTTCACGGTAAATTGCTCAATATAATCTCAAAAAATTACTCATTGAATTTTCAGTAAATTACTCAGAACATTACCCAGTAAATTGCTAAGTAAATTACTTAGTAAATTCCGTGTAAATCACTCAGTAAATTCCCAGTAAATTACTCGGTAAATTACCCAGTAAATTCTCATTAAATTGCTCAGAAAATTCTCAGTAAACTAAAAAGTAAATTACTTTGAAAATTCTCAATAAATTCTGAGTAAATTCTTAGTAAATTACTTAGTAAGTTCTCAGTAAATTATTTAGTAAATTCCTAGTAAATCCTCAGTAAATTATTTAGAAAATTTGAAGTAAATTTTTTATAATTTCACGGTAAATTACTTAATAAAATCTCAGTAAATTACTCAGAACATTACCCAGTAAATTGCTAAGTAAATTACTTAGTAAATTCTGAGTAAATCACTCAGTAAATTCTCAGAAAATTCTCAATAAATTACAAAGTAAATTACATAGAAAATTCTCAACAAATTCCTAGCAAATTCTCAGTAAATTACTAATTAAATTCCCAAGAAATTCTCTATAAATTCTTCAGTAACTTCCCAATTAATTACTCAGTAAATTGTTTAGAAAATTCAAAGTAAATTTTTCAGAGTTTCACGGTAAATTACTCAATAAAATCTCAGTAAATTACTCATTGAATTCTTAGTAAATTACTCGGAACATTACACAGTAAATTACTCAGTAAATTCCGAGTAAATCACTCAGTAAATTCCCAGTAAATTACTCGATAAATTACTCAGTAAATTCTCATTAAATTACTCAGTAAATTCCCCGAAAATTCTCAGTAAATTTGAAAGTAAATTACATTGAAAGTTCTCAATAATCTCTCCGTAAATTCTCAGTAAATTACTAATTAAATTCCCAAGAAATTCTCAGAAAATTATTCGGTAAATTCTCAATTAATTAGTCAATAAATTCCTAGTAAATCCTCAGTAAATTATTTAGAAAATTCGAAGTAAATTTTTCATAATTTCACGGTAAATTACTCAATAAAATCTCAGTAAAATTACTCAATGAATTCTTAGTAAATTACTCAGAACATTACCCAGTAAATTGCTAAGGAAATTACTCAGTAAATTCCGAGTAAATCACTCAGTAAATTCCCAGTAAATTACTCGGTAAATTACCCAGAAAATTCTCAGTAAACTATAAAGTAAATTACTTTGAAAATTCTCTATAAATTCCCAGTAAATTCTCAGTAAATTACTTAGTAAGTTCTCAGTGAATTATTTAGTAAATTCCTAGTAAATCCTCAGTAAATTATTTAGAAAATTCGAAGTAAATTTTTCATAATTTCACGGTAAATTACTCAATAAAATCTCAATAAATTACTCAGAACATTACCCAGTAAATTGCTAAGTAAATTACTTAGCAAATTACGAATAAATCTCTCCGTAAATTCCAAGAAAATTCTCAGTAAATTACAAAGTAAATTACATAGAAAATTCTCAACAAATTCCCAGTAAATTCTCAGTAAATTACTAATTAAATTCCCAAAAAATTCTCAATAAATTCTTCAGTAACTACCCAATTAATTACTCAGTAAATTCCTAATAAATCCTCACTAAATTATTTAGAAATTTCGAAGTAAATTTTTCATAATTTCACGGTAAATTATTCGAAGTAAATTTTTCATAATTTCACGGTAAATTATTCATAATTTCACGGTAAATTAATCAATAAAATCTCAGTAAATTACTCATTGAATTCTCAGTAAATTACTCGGAACATTACCCAATAATTTTCTAAGTAAATTACTTAGTAAATTTCGAGTAAATCACTCAATAAATTCCCAGTAAATTCACATTAAATAACTCAGTAAATTCCCAGAAAAATCTCAGTAAATTATAAAGTAAATTACTTATAAAATTCTCAATAAATTCCCAGTAAATTCTCAGTAAATTACTAATTAAATTCCAAGGAAATTCTCAGTAAATTATTCAGCAAATTCTCAATTAATTACTCCGTAAATTCCTAGTAAATCCTCAGCAAATTACTTAAAAAATTCGAAGTAAATTTGTCATAATTTCACGGTAAATTACTCAATAAAATCTCAGTAAATTGCTCATTGAATTCTCAGTAAATTATTCAGAACATTACCCAGTAAATTGCTAAGTAAATTACCTAGCAAATTTCGAGTAAATCACTCAGTAAATTCCCAGTAAATTACTCAGTAAATTCTCATTAAATTACTCTGAAAATTCTCCGTAAATCAAAAAGTAAATTACTTAGAAAATTCTCAATAAATTCCCAGTAAATTTTCAGTAATTTACTTAGCAAAATTCTCAGCAAATTCCTAATAAAATTCCCAAGAAATTTTCAGAAAATTATTCAGTAAATTCTCAATT
>NW_021034183.1:0-19144 GCF_004153795.1 Camellia sinensis
CGTATGTGATTTATTGCGTACGATATGTGAAATGAGAATATAACAACATGCCTATGTGCGAATGTACCCATGTGTATCTGTGTTTATTTTTGTATTGGACATCCCAGTAATTGGCAAGGTTTAATGAGAGTTTGTGTAGAGGGTGGTTAAATTAAGGGCATACGAACTGGAAAGCTCTTCCACAGCCCGACTTTATAGACTGGGAAGAATGGTATAAGAAATGACAGAGATCTTAAGACAACAACGTCAGTTGCTGCTATGGCAAGAACTTTTGCCACCACCAGTGTAAGAAACGCCGAGGGGTCGTTGTCGAATTTCGGGGGCTTGTTATAGGTGTGGTAAAATGGACCATATGGTAAGGGATTGTTCCCGAACTGAGCAATGTGTATAAATGTTCTGCCTCAGCTAAATTCGTACCAGTGGTAGGAATTGCTACTCAGGATAGAGTAATTACACTCATCCCAGAAAGCACTCAAAATACTGTGATTGTTATCCCGAGTATCTATATTGTTTACAAACGAATGCTTATGTGTTGATTGATTTTGAATTAGTACATGTGTACATCTTTGCTTGGAATATTATTTGATTTGAATCGGCATATCCTTTCGTATCTATTGCATGTGTATTTAGATTGGTTGGACCCACAAGATCGAGACCGTATTCATTGAATGTGTATGTTCCATTTGGGGAAATTTGTGAAATGCGTATTGGGGTATCGATTAACTCTGCACATGCACATGTACATCTGAACCTATGCTTATGTGGCTAATTTGGAACTTTTGCGTAACAATCCTATACTATGTGTACCTGAGGAACTCTGTTTAATGTGTCACTGTACACCATGTTCTTGCATATAAGACTTATTTGAGAACTGCTATACTAATTATGATACGTACCTCCCGATACGAATAACTGCATGCATATGCGACTACCCCCGAATTTATATAGACAATACCGTATTGTACCTGATTTGAAACACTTTGATATGAACTATTGTGGTGAATGATTCCGATATGACCTTGAGAACTAATGAACTTAGGGCAGTTGAGAAACCATCACCCATGTACCTAAGCAGATGAAGTATGCCTTACAGAACTGAATGTGCCCTATTTGAGAAATTTTTTATCTGATTCGATCTGATAGAACCTTTGTTTGATTTAATTTGGCAAGACCTGTGTCGAGATTTGTTTGATAAGACCCTCTGTCTAATTTAATTTTGTAAAAAGGGATTGAGGATTGCCTGTAAATAAATAGCCAGAATATTCTTGGTAGAAAAACCGATAGACCCAAAACTTGAATCTGTTTAGAGTACTTGACCTATTTGAAAGACCTTTTGTGGGCTATGACAGATTGATCTAACCATGAACACCATTGAGAACCAACCCCCAACTATCGAGGACATATGCGTTGAAAATGAGCCGAATTGTACAAATCCCGTGATTGGGTGTCTTAAGGAACGATGCTTGTGTATTGTCCCATCCTTGTTGGTTGACGCTATGGGAACCGATGATGGCAAATTGATTTGATTATAAGCAGTACTGAACATTTGTCTTTGACTGATCAGAATATGTTTTGTAAGGGAGAGTAGTTGTTTCAATGTTATCAGATTTTGGGAAATCAGGTTAAAGTAAATGGTATTATACTTGTTTTGATGACATTCTTGGAGCGTCCCTTCGTGCTAGAGGACGTTAAGCCTATGTAGCACCTTTGTTGAGATATCTCTTTTGCCACCGACGGTCTTGTACGGGTGGGTGTGTCTAATCGATCTCGGGCCGGCCACCGACGGTCGTGAACGGGTGTGCTTTGGTCCTAAGGCGATTATTTGTTTGCTTTGTCCCAAATGTCATCTCTTGAGATCAAGTAGATGTTAGTAACATCCAAAGAAGCTTTGAAAAACCCTGATTATCCGAAAGTGTGTGGATTCAGTACACCTTGTGTAAATAACTGTTCAGTGCCATTATATTCTGCAATTGGGGCTCTGAGGATGTGTAAATTGTGTTTAATGCGTGTTTGACTGTTTTTAATACTACCTTTGACGCCGTGGGGATTAATATGTGAATTGCCTTATGCTTTCGACAACTATCAGATAATATGGAAAGACTTGATGGAATGGGGAATTGAATGAATTGAGAACACGTGTATTGTGTTAAAAGTTGACTGGTTCAATGTTCTTGTGCTTTACAATTGGTGCTATGGGGATATATGAGTTACGTATGTCGTGTGGTGGATTGTTTTGTTGTTATCCTTTGTTAGTTCGGGAATCTGTATCTGGATCCACTTTGTGTTCCTGAAAACTTTTGATTGACCTTCGATGACTGTGATGAGTCACTAAACTAAGTACAGAATTGGGTTGTAAATTGCGGGATTATTGAAGAACGAATTGAACTTTTGTGACAAGGAAATGAATCGAACTTCTGGGGTAAAGTTAGTTAGCATTAGAAATAAATATGTTGGCGACCTTTTGTGAAGAAGAAATTGTTGAATTAGTGCCTAAATGTTTTCGGTGCCAACAAGGCAAAGTTGAATAATAGATATTGGCAGAACTACTGCAATCTCTACCTCTATTTCAGAATGGAAATAGAAATATGTGACTAAAAATTTCGTTGTGGGGCTGCCTTGGACGCCCAAGTATACGTCCCATTTGGGTTATTGTGTACAGAATTACTAAGTTTGCTCATTTCCTCCCTGTGAAATTTTTGTATGATGCTTATAAACTGACAACTGTTTACGTCAATAAGATTGCTCGTTTGTATGGGATCCTAGTGTCTACTGTTTAGATACGAATCCTAAAATGTGTCTGAATTTTGACAAGCCTTCAAGAGGTAATGGGAACTGAATTGTGATTCAACGTTGCTTTCCATCCGAAAATCGAAATGTAACTAGAAAGAACTTTTGGGAGAAATGCTCCAAATACGTGCAGTAGATTTTTCAGGGAGTTTGGAGATCTATCCATTGTTGGCAGACTTTGCTTACAACCATAGCCTACACTCTAGTTTTGGTGTGACACCATACAAGTCTTGTATGGAGGAAAAGTTGAGTCTTTGACTGATTGAGAATAGAGTGTTGCTTGATTTTGAAACTAAGCAGATAACTATCAAAAGGATTGGAACCATTGAATATGAAGGTATTCCAAAGTGTTTTTGGCTAAAGGTAAATTAAGTTTGGAGGACCAAACTTCCTAAAGGGGGGAAAACTGTAATACCCCTGTTCCGTAATATGTTAATTGGTCCTTAATATGAGTATGATTATGTATTTAATATGATTTTGTGTGCCATTATGTGGTCTTGGATTTCTATCTGTTCACCGTAGGAATATCTGTTTGATTTATCTGCTTTGGAAATTTAATTGGAGGCCTTATCGGCCACAGAACCCGAAATTGATTACGCGCCATTGGGATTGGCATAATTTTTGGAACCTATGGTGAAATTTAATTGAAAATTGATTCGGGTCAGATTAAATTGATTCAATCAGTGAATTAGAGCCCAATTATCTTATTAATATTATATTGGCCTTAATGGGTTTTGTTGTGAAGTCACTACACTCTTTATCCTCTCTTTTTCACTTCATTTTGGCTGAATTTGGGACTTAAAATAGAGAGAACCGGCTGTAGAGAGAGAGAGTGAGAGAATTGTGTGATTTTTGGCTCAAGCTTGGGAATTTGAAGATTAAGCTCAAGATTTGGCTAGAACTCGAGTGTTTAAGGCTCCTAGGTGAGTAATTAACCCTTGAATCATGGGTTTTTGTTTACTATTTGTAAATTCAGAGCTGAATAAGAATAAAGAACATGAATTTAATTGAGTATGATGAAATTGAATTGGTTTTGTTGAATTGAAGGCTAAATTGTGCATGCATGTAAGAAATTGTCTTAAATTTGCATGTTTAAGCTTTAAATACATGATTCATGTAGAGTTTTGGTTAAAGCTCATGATGCAATCACCAATTGTATTATCTAAGTTGAGAATCATCACATGCATGTACAAATTATAAGGTTGAATGCATGACATTGTTATGTTGGTAATGAGTTTGGTGGAAAATGAGCCATGCATGTGTTTGATTCATGAGATTAAGCTCCATGTTGACGTATTCTAGTGTTTGTACCATGTTAGTACAAATATATGTGAGATTGGAGCCATTGTATGCAAGAAAAATTGGTTGAAAGTCGATTTGGAGCTCAAGAACTCATTCTGGAAAACCCAGAATTTTGGTGTCCGCTCGAGCGGGGGGGAACTACCGCTCGAGCGGGAAATACATGCTTCCAGCACTTTTTGCAGACATGGTGTCCGCTCGAGCGGGGAGCTATATAGATGGGACTTCCGCTCGAGCGGCCGAGTTCATGCTCGAGCGGGAATTTGATGTAACCAGTACTTTTGCAGGCCCTAAGGGTCCGCTCGAGCGGGGGGGAACTACCGCTCGAGCGAGAAATACGTGCTCCCAGCACTTTTTGCAGACATGGTGTCCGCTCGAGCGGGGAAGTTGGCGCTCGAGTGGGGAGCTATGTAGACGGGACTTCCGCTCAAGCGGTCGAGTTCACGCTCGAGCGGGGATTTGATATAACCAGTACTTTTGCAGGCCCTAAGGGTCCGCTCGAGCGGGGAAGTCCACGCTCGAGCGGGGACCCTGTTTTCTGAAATTCTAAAAATGCAATATGTGTTCTGTTTTCCGTTCCCTTTCACTTCTAAGCACTCTTAGGCATACTTTGAGCATTGTAATTGAATTAAAGAGACAAGAATGAAGCCTAAAGAGGAATGTGTGAATTAAAGAACGGATTGAGTTATTTGTGACCCATATATGTTATGTGATGTGTAGGGTCAAGCTCCAGGGCAAATCCACAAGCCGATCACTGTGAGTAATATCTTAACAAAAGATGTTTGAATATGTTGTTGCCCTATTGCTTACCTCTATATAAGTCTGTAAGTTCATTAATTTGAATGGTGGACAATGTCTGATATGAAAGTTTGCAATGGGCCAGGGGCCGTTTTACAAGAAATAATGAATGGGCCAGACACTGTTTTGACAAGCATGAATGAATGGGCCAGAGGCCGTTTCGATATAAATGATTGGGCCAAAGGCCAGTTTGACACGAAAGTGTGAATAGGCCAAAGGCCGTTTTGACACGAACAAACGGACCGAAGGTCGTTTTGAGATAAATGAATGGACCGAAGGTCGTTTTGAGATAAACGAATGGACTGAAAGTCGTTTTGACATGAACGAACGGACCGAATGTCGTTTTGAGATAAATGAATGGACCGAAGGTCGTTTTGAGATAAACGAATGGACCGAAAGTCGTTTTGACATGAACGAATGGGCCGAAGATCGTTTTGAGATAAATGAATGGACCGAAGGTCGTTTTGAGATAAATGAATGGACCGAAGGTCGCTTTGAAATAAATGAATGGACCGAAGGTCGTTTTGACATAAATGAAAGGACCGAAGGTCATTTTGACATGAATGAATGGGCTAGAGGCCGTTTTGACACGAATAGATGGGCCAGACGCCGCTCTGACATAAATGAAAGTATAAATGGGCCGAAGGCCAGCCTGATACGAACCACGGTCACTTGACTTAAATTGTGTATATATATATATGTTAAATAGAAGTATGAATTGGGCCCAAGGCCGTTTGGAGTACGTTGTTCTACATATCGTTTGTATGACTTCTTTATTTGATATTATTCACTGGGCTATCGCTCACGCTCATTCATGTGTTTGTAGGTGAGCCAAGAGAGGTCCAAACCCAGCCTTAGTGAAGTTTGTGTGGAACAAGCAAGGTTTTGAAGAGTCAGCCCTCGCGTCTCACGAACGAGACACGTCTTCGCCCTTTTGCTATCTTGTGTCATTTTGTCATGTTAGTGAGGACTTTGGTTTACGTCTGTATATAGTTTTGCTTGGCTGACTTAGATTCGAATGATCCTGTATGTACAGAGGTTGTGTTAGTACATATTTTGATGTGAGTTATTAATATGTATCTGTATGATTGTTATGATGTGCCATGTAAGCACAGTTCTATGGACAAAGTTTTAAATTGCTTCCGTTTGGCCCTCATTAACTCTGTTAAAATACTTTGGTTTGGTTTGAGGCTGTGGGTAATCTCATGATTACTGGCCGGTTACGTCCTTAACCCATGGGGGCGGGTTCGGGTCGTGACAATTGTACGATAGATGCATGATGTTAATTGAAAGCATGTTCTATGCAAGAAACAAGCATATTCTATGCAAGAGACAAAACATATTCTATGCAACAGACAAAAGCATATTCTATGCATGAATCATGAACGATGCGTGACACGCATGCAACATAAGTGTATATGAAAATGTACATTCTATGCAATAGAAAAGAATCAAATATGTACTTTGAAGCCTCCAATTTACCTCTCGAAGGACTTTGCAACATGCTTAACTCAAAAAGGATACATCATGTTTATATTGGGGAAAGGCATCATCTGCATACTGCTTTAATTGCCATTCTAACTTGAAGCAGGCTTACACTTGGGGTCGAGACACACTCATACTCCAGAGAAATGGCGAGGCCTGAGACAGACTCGCAAATCTGATCAGGACATTGCAGCTCCAGGTCCGGCTGCGCATTGTGCTGGATACGATGCGCAAACACACTCCAGATCGCTCGCCAAATTCTCTCTCTCTCTACTCCTTCTGGGCAGAGGTGGTGAGTTTTTCCTGGTGATTACACTTTGAAGAGTCTGGAACAATACCGGCTAGGGCGTTTCACTGGGAGGTTAAAGGAGATGCCTCCATGCGTTTTAATTCTGCCGTTTTCATCCACATGAACCTGGAATGCAGTCTCGGAATTTGCTGAAAAAAAGTCAAACACACCTCCAGAGGAAACAAGATCCGGGGGCCATACACTAATTGTCATTATCCCGGGAAACGGGTCGTAAGGGTTTTTCTTCACTTATGCACCAGCAGCGAGAAGAACCTATGTAGCTTCGACGCACTAGGTCCCTCGGTTTTATTTGTTCTCAATGACCTGGGTTAGAGGGCACTTTGCGCCCAGTGACTTAGGCAGGAACCATGCCGGCATGGTGAAATAGCTGAAAGATAAATAAATACACATTTGTTTTTGTTATTATCTACACAATTTGGTAGACATTTGCATGGAGAGATAAGCCAGCGAACAAATCATAACGACTTGGAAAGTAAAACACTAGCCGTCCGGGGGTCACAATGGAAGAGCTATGTTTCTCTGAATATTGAAATTGATCGACGGTGAGATGAACAACGTAATGTACGTTTCCGATGTGTTCCGGACCCGGTGCAATCCCGTACTCGGTCAATAGGGCGACTGCGAGAAAGCCTGGAACAGCCGACTGAAGGCCGACAATGCCAAAACTCGAAACTCCGAGCAACCAAAGGAAAAACAAAGGTAAAGGGCAACAAGCCTATAGGGAAACATCATGCGTAGGTCGGTTATAAACATCCACAAAACGACTTCGACACAACAAACTGGAATCAGAGCAGACAATAATACACGTAAAATGAACACAGCACCACAAACAGGACAATGATAAATTTCAGGATGAAGCAAAATTGGCATTAGCGTGCGTTTGACTTTATCCAGATGTAGTACAGTCTAAGCATGTGAAGACAGTCTATTGGTTGGAACAGAGAACCTACTGTATGATTTGATCAGACGCGGGAGCTGTTGTACCTTTATTCATCTGCGATATTAACTGGTAGTAAGCATTCACCTACACTTCTTTGTTGCTCAGTGTTAACTGTGAGGTTATCCTCAGTACGAGGGTCGACTAGACAACACAAGTGGAGAAGAAATGTACTTCCAACCGCAGTACCTGCGAAGCAGCACTTGGCCGCTGCCAAGTCTTTTTTATCTCTAAAAAAGCCCTTTCTTCCTCACTTTCTCTCAAGGCGTACATCCTCTCTAATTCTTCAATCTCTCTTTTTTAAATCCTTCCCGCTGGGGCAAGTAAGCCTAGTTCGTAACTGATATAAGTCGCCACAGAGAGGCCCAGATGCCATGTCGCCGCCCCCAGGACACGTGGACAAGGTTGCACGAACCTATACGTTCGATGACTGTCCACCTACCTAGATTACTCATTCCTTCCGCTTCCTCACAACTATGTAGCTCAAAGTTCCACAAGAGGAGTCCTGGGAATAGGGAAATGTGCAAATGGAGGAGCACCGTTGTTCGCGGATGTGCAGCCCAAGGATTGTAACTAACTCGTTGACCGATGCCCGTGGTAAGCCCAGGGGTATTGGAGATGTGAATGCATAACCATGGTTCCGACCCCGAACAAGGAAAATGCAAGGGAGTGAAGAGATACATCTACCTGGCACGCAATTCCAGACATTTGCTCGCTATACCGGCACTCTCGCGCTTCTCAGTATACCCCTTTGGAGTTCTCCTCCCCCAATGCACGGCAGGACCCTAACTGGGCCACCCAGGAATTGGACGAAGCCTGACGGGCTAGCGGTGGGTCGCCTTCACTCCAGTAGATGATCCGTAAGAGGCACGGGAGAAGAGGTCTTTTGGCGCTCTCACTGCTATATCCTAAAGTCTGCATGCATGGATAGTGGATCCCGGTAATTCTGGGAATGCATTGATAAAGGGGAATATCAGCCCCTAGACAGAACAACCCTTACTCCAAAATCTGTTGAGCACTCGTGAGAAGGCCCTCAAGTCATAGTAGGTATTCCATGCGAAATTGACACTGCGCAGTATAATGAGTAATATATTCGTTTGGGGTGGCGTCCACTCACCTCTTCCGCCATGCGCTGACAAAGAAAGAGGTTCTTGCACAAGTTGTATGACACCAAATACAAAGAAGAGCAGGTCCTCTTCCGGGCAATTAAAGACGTTAGGCTGTGGAAGTCGACCCCGCTTGTTCTGATTCAAAATTTACTCAGCAAGCGATGCCGAAGTTGCTGAGGCAATGAAGAATTTTCGCTTTTTTTTGGGTCCAAGAAATAGTCCAGTTTTGGAAAAATAAAACTAATTTTGAGAAAACTAGTCAACTCAGTCAAAAATAATGACCACATCCGCATTGCCTAAGCGGAGCTTCGCAGACAACATAGAACTTTTACTCTTGAGATGCCACAACCTCATATCTGAACTTGAGACATTATCTTCCAGCTAAATCCTCTAACGGAATAGACACCCGCCTCCATAGATTTGAAACAAAAACACAGCCATTTGCACATGGATACAGAATAAATGAGTTTGAACAAGCGCACTAATACAATCCATTTACGGAGAGGGTGAACACTGATCCAGGGATCTGATCCCCACCTAGTAAAGGGACTAGAATAAAACCAGATAGTATTGGGCACAGACCCACATTTAAAAAAAATACAGTTGGTGGAGAAGAAGTGGTTAGCAGTTTGTCAGATTTGGACCTTAGCAGCGAATTAAACTTAAGTTGGCCTACGATATCGCGCGGATAACCCGAGTTTCGTGGAAGACATCATAAGACCACCGTACGTACAGTTCCCGGGTTTGAGTGGTTGTTCAGCACTCAGGTGGGTGTTGACACGTCGTCTTTGGGCTGTTGGTGTTTTCAGAAACACACTCACTATACGCCATGTTTATGACCAAGAAACAAAGCTCACAACGTCTTACTACAATTTCAAGTCGGGTTTTCAAAACCAATTCTTGCGAAGCGTCTGTATTTCTCTAGTCTTTTTTTATGCTATTTTCTATTTCTATGCGTTAGCGGTGATTTCTTGACCAGGGAGTTCTTTTTCTTCTTATATCTGTTTTCTATTTTCTTCAGGGGTCTTTACTATTTCTGGGTGTTCATTTGTTGTTGTCTATTTCTTTGTGTTGTTTGTCCAGTCCTTCAACTTGAATTATATCACTTGCATGTTATTTCAGTCATTTTTCTTCTTCATGTCGTTTGCTTTAATCTTTTGCACCTAGGTTCTCGGCAACTTCAGCTAATTCTAAAGAAAATAGGATTTATCCAGCGTACACCCAGCGCAGCCTTCAAGGATGAAGGATATAGAGCCATTGGTCTATATCACTTTAACTGATCCTTATCAGGTAAAGGATAAGGATCAAGAGAGGAAAGTTGTACTCATCTGGAGTTGCACGGATCGTCACTAGGAGCCAAGGATCTTGTGGCAGTGAGGATTCTCTATCGTGAGAGACATGGGAACGTCACCGTTGTTGGCGCGGCCGCAATGCCCTGATTCTTCGCATCGAGAGCTATCGCGGAACACATTGGGACGCCATTGGGGTCCCTGAATTTACCGTAGTGTCATGATAGGTAACTCGACTACCGTCTTGGGAGGAACCACTTTGGGACACGTACACCAAAGGGCACAGGCTTAGGTTCCTTTCTCTTCCGCCTGTTGGATTTGGGCCTGTGTCGGATATTCCGGTTTGAGATGCCACTTAAGCTCATTGGTTTGCAGATGACCCATCTTTTGATCTGCTGAGCTTCAACACAATCGTGTAAAATATTTGGCCAGGGACCTAGTCTCCAACGGGGATCCCACTTCACTCGGTGTTCGCGTGATGAGGAGCTTCCACGCTTGTGCATGCTTCTTGATGAACATTTGACCCTTCTTGATCTGAACCCTTGGGTGGACTTATAGAGTCCGCCCTAGCTGTTCACAATGAGAGACGCGGTGAGCATCCATGGAAGTTTGAAAATATGCATCGGGCCGGAGACCGAAAACAGGAAAAGCCCATCACAAGCCTTATGAGAGGTGCTGGTTAGGTTTAAATCGTGAACATAGAGCACTTCGGGTGAGATCAAAAGCGTATATCATACCCGATGAATGGTGAGATTAGCAAATATTGGGCCCGCTTCAAGTCTCGGAGGAGAGGCCGGGAAGGACAGAGAAGGTGATCCTGACCCACCGGACATGAAGAGGAAAAGTTGAGATGGTGTGTTGAATACAAGACACCACGTTATCAGAAGAGCGATTCCACGCATGCAGAGTATCGCCCCTTCAGATGGGACGAGAGCAGGCCCGAACGGGAGACGACGCTTGAAAAAATCGCGAGGAGCAATTTTTAATTGCGAAGACGAATCGTTTAAGAGAAAGTGAGTAGTACGGTTTCCGTGGCGAATTCCGGACGACGAAACGGACGAGAAGGAAAAAATTGGGACAAAAAATAGAACGTAAGGCACACACTCTAAGAGAGGAGAGACGAGAAGATTGTCGGAGAACCGGGGAGGATCTAAAAGATCGTTGAGAAGAAGCGTTATACCTCTATGTAAATGCCCTTTATTCACATTAAATTTAACAAAACAGTGAGTTCTTAGTGTGCAATGTAGTAAAGATGTGAGCGTGTAGCATACACGGCACCTCGTATCAACTGTGCCGCCGTTGAGTTAATCAAATTCTTTTGTAACTCCCACCGAGGAATTCCTTCTCTTTGTTTTCACATCACAATGTTAGAAAAGTTTTCAAAACTAGGTTCGATGCAATGATTTCAACAGGCAACCCAGAAAAGTAGGTAAAAAACACTATCGTTTCATTCAGATTTGCTGGCACAACCACTCGGCTTATTGTAGAAAAAACTCAAAATAAAGAGTATAAAAGAACAAAACAGTAAAACAAGATAATGATGTCCAAGGTAACAACCCCGAAATACCCGAACTCTAAACAAACCAGACTGACTCAATACAACAAGACAGACTCAATACCAACAAACAGAACTGACTCAAACCCAAGTCAGGAAAGTAAAATTAAACACATTTCGCAAATTGCCCAAAACAATTGCGTGTATCCTTATTCTCTGGAGTAAAATGTGCGCCATCAGCAGGTGTTCGTCCCCACCGATCACATAAGTCACATTATCCCCAAGTTCATCAATCCAGTGCCAATAGAGCTTTGTAGGACCTGGTGCGCGCGATGACCTCGGCTATCCAATCAGATCTTGTATTTTCGTGGCAAAGACCGAAAACAACTATTCAGTGTCATGTCATGGTTTGTTAATGAACGGCACAGTACTTGGCAGCATCATGCTTAGCTGGTAGGGGGATCTGGGAAAGGCCCAGGATAACGGTTTGAGATACCCTTTCTCCATGACAGTACTTTCATGCACAGTTAGGCTCATATGTGAGTTGTGGGTGAAGGTTCGTTTGGAGGAAAGGAAGCAACAGGTTTAGAAACATCGGAAAATGGAATAGCAGGTTGTTGTCGGGTATCCATGGGCTTCGGGATTGGAATTAGATGGGTATTTCTAGTAAAGTATCATGTTCTCATTTTTTGCCCCCCTGACTTCAAATGCTCTCATCCCGATCTCCCGAAGTGGCAAAAGTGTCATCCACCAAAAATCTTTGCACGAACCTTGGTATTTGGGCCGCGGAGCGTCCGGCAATGTATCTTGCGTCTCGGTGGTGTCGAGGGCACTCCTTTTTTTCAGCCCCCGGAATAGAAGCCAACAATCGGATTTTTGGGCCGATGGGGCCAGAGCCCACTGGAAGGTGTTTCAATCAGGACCAATGTTTGCCCTACCTTGTTCTTGCCACTGCCTCCACTTGGCCAAAAGATTGTCGCTACTACAGAGCGGAAGCCCCAGTTGTTGGTCACCGTACCACGTCAATTGCCCAGACCTGAAGAATAGCTTTTAAGGTTGGCCATTTTCAAGTCAGCAGCTTGCCGCCAAGACGGGGAAACATTTCGGCATGAATTTCTGGCAATCTGATGGGTGGTGCCGATGACCGGAGCCAATATCCCCAACGACGCCCAGATCTTCTTTTTCGGTCCACAGTTTTCTGGAGGAGAAGGTCTTTCATCAAAATGCTGATTTCAGACACTCGCAGCAATTAATTGTGGTTATCATGGGCCAATGTAGTTTGTGAGATATTATGTGTGTTTGAGTGTTCAAGTAGCCAGGAAGATCCACTATGCAAGGAACAAAGTTGCAGTCATAACGGGATCGCCCCACCATACCGCCCTGGCTTCTCGGACACGGAACACCTGTCAGAGACCTCTGCGGTAAATGGACTGAGGGAGCTGGATGGTGTCTCCAGTGGCGTGCGCTCAGTAATATTCGTTGCTGGGTCTGAATAGTGTATCAGTAGATAGCAACTTGTCTATGGATTAGATTTGAGGTATATGTAGAGTGAGTGGAGCTACCTTTTTTTGGTCAATAATTCAAAAGGTAGGGTCTTGGAGGTGGATAGCCATGTGCCGTTTGGTGTGATACAAAATGAGAATTTCTGAACTCAAGTGACAAAGGCGTGGTAGCTAATTACAATCACGCATGCCATGCAAACTGGTCTTTCGAATTGCTCAAACAAACTAAATGATAAATAACATGCAGTATCTTTGTGCGAGTGTGGGAGTCTCAACGTTTGGTAGTAGAGTGGTTCAATGCAGAAGTTTGAGGATTAAGGGGTTTTAAGATGGGAGGGGCCTTGGCTCTTCCATCAGGACTTTTAGTGCGCTAGTTAAGGGGCGGCTCATATAGCAACAGGGAGCGACAAAGTTTGTCTAATCGCTCACACCACTAGGAGTTAGGCGCGGCTATTTTGTGGGTTCTATATTGGTCGAGGCAAAAGGGGTGACTAAGCTGGCGACTATATTACAGATTATCAGTGGGTTTGGGCAACATGGTGCACCCTTTTGTGCATGGGTCGGTCACCATCTCTTCTCATGCATCAATTCACTTCCCAGCATTTGTCCTAATTTGACATGTTGGTGCTCCCGAAAATTTACCCTCAATTGTTTACGGGAATCACTGTTCTAGGAAAACGTGATTGCTCTTTCTATTAAAGTCGCCGCTCCGGTTTGAATCCCAATTCAATGCGCAAACTTTATTTTAGAGACCCAGCCTAGTAATAAGATCGCACATCGGCGACCTACTGGTTAATTTTGTTGACTAACACTATCATTAGTCACAACTGCAAGGTTTCTCGTCTATGGCCACTTAATTCTATCTGCACTTTGGGCATCCCTCTTCAGAATGGGCGATTGTCATCTGTGATGCACTCTTGGCACTCCATTCCTATTGGGCATTTTCGGGCATAAATGTGCTACAAAAGACTCTGTATCGGATTCTGATGGGGGATTGCTTCATCCGAAGGTCTAGATAGGATTATTTCAGTTGGGTATATGTAAGGGCTAATTTCAGTATGCTGATCAATTTTGCGGAACAGCGTTAATTCATGGCACCACTATGTTCATCGTTGGCCTCAGTTCTGGGCATGCATTTCAGCTGATTCTCTCGGCTAACTTGGCGTAAACTAGTGCTGCTATATCCAGACAGCGATTCTTCATACAGAGAGCAAGTTTCCGAGGCATGGCCTAAAGTCAGACCCCATCCTTCGATTTATAGGATCATCCAAGACAAAAAGCCTTGCACTACAGTCACCTTAATAACTATTGGCGCTTAGTTACTCGGCAATAGCCTGTCGAAACGGTCAATGTTGGTGTTTGCATTCCAAATCTATATGGGAGCCTTGTCGGTAGCCTCGTGTACCCATCCCTCAATGTCACCCGCGAAATGGAGTTAAGGCCCTATCGGCGCCTTTTTGAATTGCTGTCTTCAAGTCCGCGGGCAATTTTCACCGCTGGCCGGCAGGGCTTGGGAGATCAAGATCATTAATACCCTGGTTTTTAGGTGCATTGGTATTTCTTCTGCGCTTGGTTCTGCACATTGCAACACTGGTTTGTTGCATTATGATTCGTTCGCGGCTGTTTCTGCGCATGCAGTCGCTGTTTGTGCATTGCACTGTTATTGTGCCATTTCACCTCCGGGGAAGGGTAAAAAAAACCCTTCATCAGGTTGCGACCAGCTGGGGTTCTTGAAAACCTAAGGCTTGAGCCACACGCCTTGCTCCCGCAGGATATCTTGACCGCCATCTGTTTTTGGCCTGCATCAATACAATGAAGCAGTGCTGGTCAGCTCACGTGGAGGCGAAAGTTCGAGCTGGGGTCCTGAGGCCTGGATGTGTGTGTAGGTGCCCCAGATGGGCGTTGCATTTCACGCATTGGTCTCATCCTACATGGGCGCGCGATGTCCCTCGGGCTTAATGCCGCTATCATGGCCACAACTCCTTCTAGAACCTCTGTGCCATAGACGGGTCTGCTGAGTTTGAAACCAAAGGTGATGCTAACTGGTGACTAGTCGGATCAATTGAACGCAATGAGCCCTAATCTGGCCATTCTTTTGCCTTGCCTAAGGCGAATGAATCTACACTGGTTGCCCCTTTGAAACTAAATCTCCAAACCTACAAAGTCTATCAACATAAGGCCCAGTGTACCCCGGGGAATATTTGGAAAGCCTTCCTGAAGCTAAAGTTTCTAGGACTACAGCTGGTATTGCAAAAAGAGGAAAACATTGGAGCCCACGCGACCTTTCTCCAATGCTCTGATGTTACACTAGATACATGAGTATTATGATATCACAGCTGACCCAAATGAACTGTTGCTCATTTACTAGAATTCTGCCTCCATACATCAGATACCACTTAACCGTCCCTGGTTACCACACTGAGATCATGCAGCATCCTGTACAGTTTTCCCGACCTGTAAAGCAATACCATTCAAGTGAGAGCCAAAAAACACCCTATGAGAGTAGTGGTTCCCTGTCCTAGTCCAATTTACCAGCGTCCAGGAACTAGGGATTTCACTACGCAAACATGTTGTTTCTACAATCTGTGCTGCAGGTTACATACAATCGGGCGCAATCAGGCTGAAATTTGAAATTGGCAATGCAATAATTGACACTAAATTTGTCATCGCACAAGCAACTCAGATACCATGCTCCACGGACGTTTATGCCCACGGTTCTTGCGGAGACCTCTTAAACCAAACGCCTAGAACACCACTTAGAGCTAGTGTGCGGAGAGGGGATCGCCGCTTATCAAAACAACAGAACCACGATCTTGAAGCAGGAAGTACAATGCCCTCTCGTTATAAGGTCGCAAACTCCTTGAACTAGAAGAAGCTTGGAGCGTAAACCAGAACCATGTCCACACAACGTTGGCCAAATTTGAGGCCAATTGCTGTTGACGAACTAAAGCACAATAGGTTTCGAGAAAATTATTCATGTATCTCTATCTGGCATATATGTTAATTGCTAAACAGACAATCTCCCAAACATAACTTCTCTAAAACAGATCAATAGACAATTAAAGCAATGAACGCTAAATGAGCACTGTGACAGATCACCGGCAAGCTATATTCCTACACTTGACATTTACCACTGTATGGACAAATTGATGGGCTCATTACATTGGTTCTAACCAAATACTGGACATGCACAACCAACCTCAAACCACTTCATCTTCAACTGTATGCCTCAAAAACACAATAGAGTTTACTTAGGTTATTTTTCTGTGTGCACGAAACAGTTACACAAAAGTCAACGATATTGTATTTACGGTTCATTTGTAGTACCATGACAACCCGGGAAGCGCGGATTGCAATACAATTGGCCTCGAATAGGACTTAAGCCAAGGGCGCTCAAAATGGAGGAAGTTGACATTAAACCCAACTCGCAATAACAGGGAGGGCCTAGGGAAAGCATGCCGGATGACACCCTTAGCTACGGTTAAACCCCAAAGAAGCTATGACAACGCCACGCACTGGAATGCTAACACAGGGCATGGGGCAAGTAAACAACAGCAAGGGAGAGAAAAGGCCGAGGCTAACCCTCCATTTTTGTTACTTCCAAACACATGGTTTTACCACTGCACCGTCTAGGAGAAACTAACTTCATTGGAAGTAATCAGTGAGCGTTAAAAACGGGTCTCCAACAATTCTGATATATATAGAGAGCCTGAAGCTTAGATAGCGATCAACAAATCCCAAGCTTCAACCAAGTTCAAAGAGCAAAAAAAAAGAGGTACATTACCCCCTAGCTCAAATAGCCTCATAACCCCCATTTTGACGACTCCGATTAAAACCAAGAGGTTTTTACACGTCTGGCACACAGACTAGCTCAAAAAACAAGTGTGAACAGATGGCAAAACAAAGCTGGTAAATTATGGCGGTAGCTGGACCTCACCTTTAAAAGCAAAAACGACACAGTTACATGAGAAACCCTGGAAACCACATAGGATTATCTGTAGACTTATGCACCACAACCCTATTGCCTATTTTGAGCTGGTTCACATATTGGCAGGAGTGCTCTTAAACCGAGATTGCATCATGCAACACTCAGCCAAAGACATGGAACCGGCACTGTTTTTAAGGGTTGATAGGTTTAAGGTATTATGAAGTTACGCGCGCATTAACTAACTTCTACCATGAGCAAACAACAAGAAGTCACTTCAAAAAGATGTGCAAGAGAGAGTAAGGATCTATTCGAAGAAGAAGAGAGATACTAAAACACAAAAAACATGAGATTGGATCGAAATTTGTTCCAATATAGATCAGAGACGGAGATTTCTTGCCCGAAAATTTTTTTAACCTTGCACCGGGGTTACTAATGAGAAGATTAAGGCCTCTATAAGATATAGCACACACATAAAAAAAGTAGGCCTCTTTGAGTTGCGAGAATTTCACTAAATATGCATCTAATTGGTGTTACGAGGATAGCTGGCTGTCGACAGCCGTGTAGCGAGAAACACTGAAGAGAAGCTTCGGGAGAAATCTGGTACCTTGTAAAGGCGAAAAATCTACATGCTTTCCTGAGACACTTGTGGCCGACAAGGATCACTTCATCGGCGATGCCTTAGGGTTTGTCGGCGCATGAAGGTAATATACTCCCCATTTGTGGCCAACAGGAGACACATGGCCGAGACCAATCATTCTGCGGAACCGACGTGAAGTTTGGAGGACTTGAAAGCAAGAATATCTACCTGTAACCTGGGCCCTGGAACCTTTCAAGCAGGCCATTACTTTGCTTCTAACAGTACTGACGATCATCCTTAGTGGCAGTGTCATCTCTTGCGAGCACTATATTGGAACCTGGAAAGTCTTTCCTGTTCCAAATGTGTGAAAGCCTTCTTTAAGACACCTGAACCCGTAAAACCAAAAATTTCAGAGATGTTTCATAGTTAAAGTTATATGCTCACATATAGTGAAGACTCCAGCTATGCATTTTCAATAATCTCCAATCGATTGATGCCCCCAACTTCAACCAAGCCCATACTCTCCCTCATCCTGGCCTCGGCTTGAGAGACTTTGAGTGTCGAAATATGAAGCCTCCAAAAGCCCACTGTTCCAATGGCGGTGGGCCTCATATGCTAAATCCAAGTGTTACATAAAGGCCCTAGGCCTAATTTAGAAGAGGGCTGTTCAACCTCTCTCTCTAATCGTTCATGCCCAATCTTCTTCCCCCAACTGGGTTTCTTCCCTTCTCCTCTATTTTTTTCCCCTTCCCAAACCAACTCCCAAAAAAAAAAAGCTCTTTCTAAAAACCCCAAGATGTTTTAAGGATTTTTATTCCAAAGCATTTTTACCTCTTTTTCAAATTCATTTCACTTTGTCCTTTGCATCGGTTTACCGAAAAGTGCAATATTTATACAAAATGCGGACGCCTCGGAACATCTATGAAACTCCTTTCAAAAATGTTTTGAAAAATAGGGTTTTGGGTCTAAATCATTTTGGACAAAATCGTCTTTGGTCCAAATGGGTGTGAGATTGGGATTTGATGCTCTCCCTTGTCAAAGAAATCAACCTTTGCACTGTATCAACCTTTCATCACCAAGTAAAGCCATTAGTGGCGCCCAAAGCCTTGGGCAGTCAAAATGGAAGTGCTACAAGTATCAACTTTCCAAGATTTCAAGAGGAGCTGAAATCAAATATTTGCACTCATCAAAGAATAGGTTTAAGGGATGGGAGTTCCCAGTTTGTGGTGGAATAGAAGCCATGGATTTAATCTTGAACAGAGAGATGCGTGTGGTTGAGTGTTATGGCATACCCTTAAATCTAATGGAAAGGGGCATCATTCAACAACATTAAGAAACATGTGGGGTACTTGGTTCTAGCTTGGATGGTGATATTTGTCACCAAAAAGTCCTCTCCCACACCAGAATCAGAGTGGGCTACATCTTGTATGGAGATTATTAACAAAACTGATAACTTGGAGTGCAGGGTAAACTTCATCCATTCTGTGTGTGTAAAGATCATTTAAGCATCAATTTAAGTTGCTTGAAGCACAATGGCTTGGAAGAGTGCAGCTCTAACAGAAGTTGTGACAGTGTTTGTGAAAGAAACAAGTCTACGTGGAGTGTTTAAGGGAGAAGGAGGCAGAAAA
>NW_021034184.1:0-12698 GCF_004153795.1 Camellia sinensis
GAGTTGTATTCGTTTCGAGATTAAGCTCGAGCCCGTCACGGAGCATGACCCTTCCTTCTACATGCACCACCACATGTTCGAGTTGGGATATGGACGCGCTCATCATGGCTCAAGTCATGCTTTCTAGGAAGTGAGACATGCTAGGCTTAGGTAGTGTAAGGACCGCCCGGAAACTTAGCTAACACACGCAAGGCGCGAATTGGTTCTAGCGTACTAAATATCGGAGCTCTTGTCACGGGTTTCTGAATCTAATCTACAAAGTTGCAATGTATACGACTGATAAATCACGCAAAGGAGTCCAAATCTGGCCATCGATTTTAAGAAAAAAGTCGATTTTAATCATAAAGAAGTGCCAAACCATGGATTGGTTTTTCAGATTTCAGAGTCAGCCCCTAAATATTTTGTTTTAGGAAAGTATTAGGAAAACCCTGACTCGTGCCTAAGGCCATGTCCGTCATCACCAAAGTTGCCTTCGGCTTCCGAGAACTTGGGTACGAGGGGGAGAAGTCGATGAATAAGCACCCCCCGCTCGCTCGACTCAAAGGATCGGCCTCTAACTAAACATGATATTTGTTTGAAAACACATGTGTCCTTTATTCCGATTATTAAAGTAACCTTAACTATGTGATGCGTAGAAACACAACAAGTTGACTAAATCACCTCAACTTGGAACAAAATCTTTTATGTTTGTTTTCGAAATGGTTTGAAAGTGATACTGCGCAAGTAGCCTAACAATGCAAGATTTGGCAACCCTGAGCTGGGCTTAAACACAAGATTTTGCCACTTCGCAGATTGGGCTTAAAACTCACATTCGATTAATTTATGTTTCAATTCAAGCAAATGAAAGCGCTTCATTCCACAGGCCAGTTCAAAAGTCAGGTGTATACAGTTAAGCACATAGCCTCATGACAAGCAGCTAGAATATATGGAAACACTTACACTACATGGCAAAGGGATGCAAAGCATAAAAACATCAACAGGTAGTACTCCGAGCCAAAACAGAGAGCTTAGTTTAGTAATCAATTGCATGAATCCTAGCTATGTCAAAATGCTATGGCAACACATGCAATTGCAACATAAGTAGGCTCGGCTTAGAGTCTACGATGGCAATTGAATGACACACTCAGATGAACTGGCTTTGAAACACGTAGTTCAAGAGTAAAGTATATGAGAATACGATGCGTGTTGAAAGATGAGTGCGTCGAGCCCGGTGATCATGCAAAAGACAAAAATGAATTAATTGCACGAGCATGCAAAACATAAGTGAGTGTCGTAATGGCTGAAAATGCCTAAACTAAACCAACAAAAGCTGATAGAGTAAAAGAGGAGGAAAGAAGTGGGGGGTTGGAAGACAATGTCAGCCAACACACACGCTAACACTATTGCAAAATTTCCCTCTCGGACGCGAGGGTCGAATACAAGCTAAGCTAATCTAAGCTAAGCCTAAAGCAACTTAAGTCTAATTAAGGCTGAAACTTACGAGACTAAATTAGTTACATCAACCAAATTTGAATAACGAGGCTTTAACTAATTAGTTACAATACTATAACTAATTAACAAATTAAACTAAGTTTACAAAACAAAATCAAATGTCTAACTAACAAAAACAATCTTTAAGCTAAGTTGCTCCCAGCTCTATTTGAAGAAAGAATAATAGATGCGCTGCTCGCACTCTGGGGCGGTTTTATCTGCGCCCGAAACACCTTCCGGTTGCTCTCCTTGAGGCCTCTGTCTTTGCCAGGTGTCTTCCAGTTCTTGTTGTTGAATATTACCAAAATCAGTGCTTACGGGATGCACCAGTGGCCTGCCGGCCATGAACTGGGTGGCTGTGCGAGCCCCCCATGTCAAGCCAAGGAATGAAAACACTGCTGGCCATCAGATGAATATGAGGTGCCCGGCCATTGAGCCGTAAAAGCAGTGCCCGGCGCACATGGTGTGTTATGAACACCAAGCTGCAATAGAGCACTAAAATAAGTAGAAAATTGAGGGTACTCCCTAGAACATGTATGTACTATGCCCTTCCATATCATCTCAAAACATCAAGGAGAGGCATAATTGGATCCAAAACCATCAATCAAGCTATCGCAATGCATGATGGCCAAAAGATCCAACTTGTACCAAATTCAATAAATGCATGACAAAAAGACACTTAGACCATCTCTATTACATGAGAAGATCAAAGGCATGCTGGACCAAGACCAAGAGAGATTGGCTCACTTCATCACTTCAAGTATGAAATGAACCAATCTTCCTCGTGTTCAATACGACATCTGATTGAACACAATGCAAAGCAAGCAACACATGTTTATCTTAGCATGTCAAATACACTAAACTATGCAAGCTAAGCATGCAAGACATGTTATGGGGCCAAGAGCACTAAAGCAAGCAAAGAGCATCATACAAAAGGCATGCAATATAATGCTCAATGGACTAAACCAACACCAAACATACCTCATGCATGCCAAAACAGTGGCCAAAATGATCTGAAATGATAGTATGAATGGCAAGGGAATGATGCTCATGCAATGGCTCGCAAGCTAGGCATTCAACACAACTCTCAAACACAATCAAAGAGTGATATGCATAAGAATATGGCAATGATATATGCTCTGAAATCAACTGTTAAATGATGCCAAATCATCCAAATATCTCAAATAAGGCATGCTAGAAGGCCTAAGGCACAAGGCTAGTAAAGGGGACTACACGAGAGGCATGTAATACATGGCACAAATGATTAAACCAGCCATAGATAGAGCTCAAGTAGGTCTAAACAAAGACCAAAACATGCTGGGATGGGAGCTCAAAAGCCTAGACAAGCATGCATACGCATTGGTCCATAAACGAGGCACAAAGCACAACTCACAAAAGCTATGAAAGAGTGGAATATGTGAGAATGTGACTGTAGACACCCCATTTTTGACCGACCTTAAGACTCAGACGTCACTGATTGAGCGTTTGGTGATGTTGCATAATGTGCTCGTTCAGAAGTTTCAGAGTTGCGGCCGTGAGCCCTGCCTCCGGACTTCCGAACCCTCTTTTGTGCTTTTCCTCGGTTTGCGAACCAGGCTCGGTTTTCTTTGTTTCTTTTCCTGAGGGGAGGGAGAGGTCCCGTAGACCATCTCTCAGTGGCCGTGGGCTACATTTGGTGGCCGTAGGCCATTTTGCCCATTTTGGAGTCCGGTTTCCGATTTTTCGGGACCGTTGGCCGTGTGCCCCGGTTCGGGACCGCTTAATCATCTCCATTTGCTCCGATTTTTGGCATACATCTTATTTTCTCCCTTTTGAGGGACACTGGGGTCTGAGAAACCCACTTCGTGGCCGAATGCCACTTTCGGTGCTTAACAGCCCATTTTCGGGACCCCGAACTGCGCGTTTTGGCCCCCGAACATTCGTTTTGCAACGGTTTTCGTTCATTTTTGGCAGGTACCTCTGTTTTATCACCGGGGAGGTCATTGAAGGGTGAGAGGCCAGTAATTGTTGCAACAACCAGTTATACATCCTCCGACGCCCTCCGGCGCCCGTTTTTCACACTTCCGGGCTAATAATTCCCAAAGACAATTGCCATCCCCTTCTCGTAGGGGTATTTCAACATCTGATGCAGGGTGGAAGAGACCGCCTTTACCTGGTGCAACCACGGCTGCACTAGGAGTAGATTAAAGGTTGCGGGAACGTCCAAGACATGAAAGTCAACATCCTGTTGTCCTGGACCAACCTGAGTCTGAGCAAGTAGATCAGGGGATATAGCTAGTATGCTTATCTATTATGAAATGGGAAAGTGTTTAATATGAGTTACTGATACTTGTGATGTACACACATGGGAGGACCCTAAAAGTTGGTGGCCGGCCACTAATGTTGCTTGACCCTTTTGAACCCCTCCTTCCAAGCTAATGTTGAACATCTTGGGGCCACTTTCTTGGACTTTTAACCACAGGGTTGTGTTGAGGGCACATGGGAGGACACCATTATTTGGTGGTCGGCCACTAAACCAACTTGACCCTTTTGACCCCTAGCCGGCCGGCCACCTGAAACAAAAATACATGGCCGGCCATGATCCTCACACTGTTCACTTTACAGCTGTATAGCTTTATCCCCCAGAAAATATCCCAATCCGGGGGATATTTTGTGGGGGAAAACTTGCCTATTTTCCCCCACCTTTTGCCCCTCCTTTACTCCCCCTTTTTTGTCCATATAATCAGCTGGCAACATTTCATACAAGGGTTAGAAAAAATTGTCTTCAAGCCTTGAGACATAATCATCCCTCCATCTCTCTCATTTTCCTTGAAAACTCCAAGTCCTACATCTTGTTTCCTTCATCACCACCAAGCTCTACCACCACCACTCCAATCCAGCAGCAAGGGGAGGAATTCCAGCAGCTAAGAGGCAACAAATTTGGCCCAAGAAGAAACAAAAGAATTGGTCTTCAAGGGTGAGTTGCAATTTCCCCTTTTTGGCCCTTTTCTTGGATCTTTTGCAAGCCATACATGCTTATTGTTTTGAGCTCCGACCAAAACTGGAAAGGTCATTTTTTTGAGCTTATTTTCATGTCTCATTAAGGGCTCAACCCTGTTTGAGCCCCCCATCTTGCACTTGCTTCAATACCCTCTTTGTATGTCAATATTTCGCATGCTTTTTCTAGCCTATGTGTGATTTGTTTTGGAGTTTCTCATGAACTTTAAGTAGGCTTATTTTGAGCCCCTCTTCAACATTGAAGAAGGGCTCATCTTTGTTTGGGACCTCCATATACCACTTGTCTTTATATCCATCTTTGGTCCCCTATTCTTGTATGACTTGGCAGCCTATCTTGGTTCCATTTTTGGTCATTTTATAGAGCTATAAAAGTTCTTATTTTGGCCCATTCTTCATGTTTCATTAAGGGCCTTTCATGGTTTGAGTCATATTTTATACACTTCATGTTATATCTCTCTTTTAATCCTCATTTTTGCATGTTTTGGCAGCCTATCATGCTTCGGTTTTTGGCCTTTTTATAGTACTAAAAATAGTCTTATTTTGGCCCATTATTCATGTTTCATTAAGGGTCTTTGGCTGTTTGATGAATATTTTGCATACTTTGTGTTATAGCCACTTTTGAGCCTCATTTTGCATCGCATTTCTAGCATGTTTGTATACTGTTTTGGAGTTTTTACAGTTCTGTAAATAGTCATATTTTTGGTCCCTCTTCAATGTTGTAGAAGGGAATATTTCATTTTGGGCTTTGCATATACCACTTGCCTCTTTGGCCACCTTTTGGCCCTTTTTCTTGCATGGGAGTGCAGCCATACTTGTGTTTGTTTTGGGGGTTTTTACAGTTCTGGAAAATATCATATTTTGGGCCCCTCTTCAACTTTGTTGAAGGGCCCTAACCTGTGTGAGGACAGCAGATGTGAGTTGCTTCTTAATCTCGCGTTTAGGGCCATTTTTGCATGCCATTGTTGCCCTATCTTTGCTTGCTGTTTGGCCATGTTTTGAACTGGAAAAGTGCATATTTAGGGGCTGCCTTGCTTCTGTCTATTCATTGCATGTGCCAATTTTGTATGTTTGGTATAGCTATAGGCCATTTCGGGTGCCAAAATTCATATTTCGGGACTATTCCCTGCATCGGGTGTGTTTTCGCCTCATTTCGGGGCTGTTTTCCCCCACTTTTCATTGCTGAAAATCCATTAGCATGTTTGCATATGTCATTTCCATGCCATTGCATTGCGTATGCCATTGCCTCGGTATGCGTGCCCGTGTGCACACATTTTGAGGCAATTCATTTTCGTCTATCGGCCTCTTATGTAAGTGCGGCTGAGGCTCTCTCATGTTAGTATAAGTCCATGTTTCATTCTATATGCCATTTCCATGCCATTGCATTGCGTATGCCATTGCCTCGGTTCGCGTGCCTATGTGCACGGATTTCGAGGCACTTCATTTTCATCCATCGGCATCCTATGTGAGTGTGGCTGAGGCTCTCTCATGTTGGTATAAGCCCATATCATGTTTTCATGTCATTTGCATTGCATATGCCATTGCCTCGGTATGCGTGCCCGTGTGCACGCATTTCGAGGGGTATCGAACAACCGTTTGGCGCCAGTTAATATACCCGTATGCGCCAATGCTTCACTGCATCTAGCATCTAGTCTTGTGATTAGCTCTATGCGCTAAATCCCTGGCTTGTAATTGGCAGAATTCTTTATAGCCTTTATATGTCGTGCATTTAAATATAAATCCTGTCGCGACTCAAAGCCCCAATGGTGTGTCCTAGTGCCTTAATTTGAAAGAATTGAATGCTCGTTCGCTTGGTTCATCTGTTTTGAGTTGTTGCCTTCTTGGCCTGTCTCTGTGAATCCCTATTGTACTTGAGGTTGGTGCACCATTGGTGTTTTATGGGAGACAATTTTGGTAACATTTCGCTCCATGGCATATCATTACAAGTTGCTTATGCAGGCGTTGGCTAGGACTGTCACTTGTACATTTAACTTTGCTAAGCTTTTAGAATTGCAAGTTGCCCCTGGACTTTTGCAATTCTTAGAATAAGTAACCGCCAACCACCTCATTGGAACTCTAATTCAATGAGATTATAATAGCACCATTGTGTTAACTCTATTGGCACAACCCCCACACACTCTACGGAGATGCAACTAGTATTAAGTGTATGCTATTATGATATATAGGTCCATATGAAAACCAACTTCGAGTCCTCCAAACGGGAACATCATACTGATTTCTAGTATCAGCCCTACCGACCAAAATGTTGAGGCTTTTAGATGGTCGCGTAAATAGTTCGGTTGTTACTCGCCAGTTAAAGGCTGTAAAACCGCGTTAGCATAGTCAAGCCTTTAACAGCGGTCATTAACTGGCCGGTTTCGTTACCGCGTAACCCGCGTTAGTGCGTGCGTGGTCGAACAAAAAAGTGAAACCGTTCGTAAAAAGGCAAATTACCTCCCGTCGTTTAAAAGTCGACCAACAAACGGGCCGTAATATAGGACCAAAACGGCGGTTTTTTTACCATGGTGCTCCGGGTAAATAGGTAATCAATATTTTTGGAATAAATATAAGGCTTTAAATGCTTCCTATCGCACTCCCGCAAGGGTTTTTTGAAACCGCAAAGACCTATCTCATCTACCAACGACCTTGACCAAAAACAGCATCATCTGCCACAATCCCAAACGCCACTCTCTATATCGAAATATGGGACTAATCCACATTCAATAAATATTTCAAAGCATTTACTTATTGGAGATTACTAAACTTTATGATACAATGGTTTCGAACGTGCTTCTGGTTTAGAGATACGGAACCGGGAGTTTCGCGCCCGGAGCACAGATCGCCATGCTCTCGCCGGGCAAGAACGTAACGGGCTTTGCCCCAAGGCACGTCATTCAAGAACGATCGGCCGCGCCTAATGATTGGGCTTAGCGGCCGGCTTTTATGTTACCTAATTTATTTTGGGAAAAAATGGCGATTAAAAAAGCTGGGCATCTAACGGCCGGTTTCGTTACCGCCAGTTAAAAGTGGGTTTCAATTACCGTCGTAAAGACAACTTTTAGTGGCGACTTTTTTTAAGCGGCCCGGTAACTCGACCGAAACCCGGTGGCGCCGTTAATAAGAAGCCCGGATGTACATTTGACATGATGCTTCAACTTATAAAGAGAGGCTCCTCTTCGTTACCATTGCCTCGGGCTCGGGAACTTGGTACGAATTGGCGAGGTCACTTGAAAAAAACGCGCCGAATTAATCGGCCTCTGTTTTGCGTAGTGTATATATAGTGCATAGAATGATGAAGAAGAGAGCAATCATTAACCATAAATTAAGCAGGAATCGGCTGCATTGAACCTGCCAAAAGTGGGACAACATTTGAAAGTCAAATTTCGTTATAATCCTCAACTTTTTTTTAATTTAAAAAACAAGTTTCTGTAATTTCCCAACGGTCGAGATGCCCACGGTGCAATTGGCTGTCACGCACCATACATAAGATGGCTTAATTTAGAAGTCATTAAACAGTAGATTAAAATGGAATAAAATATTAAAGGACGAGGGTTTTCTTCGGTTTATAAAGTGGATTTTGACAATATTGTTCATAATACAAATGAGTCTATTAGGAGTCTTATTTCATTTCAAAATTATTAATTATTTAAAGTCACAGTGTTTAATCATTTATAAAAAATTAAATCGATTTGATAAAAAAAAATTAGGTCATTTAATGAAAAAAATTTGAATTGATTTGTTAAGAAAAAAATTAGGTTGATTTAATAAACATACCCATTGATAGATTATGACATTTAATTTCCAAAAATAATAAATGATAAATATATTTATTTTGAAAATTAATCATTATTTTTGGGCGAGACAAAAATGCTATAAACTAACGTAGTTACGGGTTTATTATCAGGGATCGGCCCATCTATTTTTATTTTTACCTATCCCTAAATAATCTTACACATTATGATCCTAAAAAACCTAAACAACTCACAAATCATCATTGGAGTGAACTACATTTTGCACATTTGGTGAGTTCTTATTGGTAGGCGGGTTCTTCAAAGCCCCTGGCCGAAATAACAGAGTTTAAGTGAGAATCGGTTTGTCCAACTAATATTAGTATTACATTTATCATAATAGTTAAATTTTAATATGACATAGGGCCATAGGACTGGAACATCCACAATGTGATACTAAAAAGATAGGAAAAATAAACATGTTAACACTACAGGGAAAAAGCTGGATTTGGTGGCGTTTTTTAACGACGGTTCTGGTGAAACGTCACTGTTCGTTTAATTATTGGGTGAAGCCTGAGAGCGTTTGGTATAAAACACGGCACTTTTCAATAAGGGCGTTATTCATCTTTAACAAAACGACATCCTTTTTTTTAGGACAGGGGTGGGGGTTGGCCATATGGCGTTTAAAAACGCCTCCGAATGCGGTATCGCCACAGGCAGGTAGGCGCGCCTCTTTTTTTTCTTTTTCCTTTATCAATTTAATATTCCTATTTTTGTGTTCGAGATAAGAACACAGGTGCCCTCTCAATCCCTTACAATATTTTTGTAGATATACCAGCCATCAACATTTCCCAATCCACCCTTCACTCTTACTGAATGACAGGAGGACCTTTCTCAAGGGATTGCTCAAATATTCACTCGCTACCAAGTCTCCAATCAAAGAGATTCAGAGCGAAGCTCCCCCATCAAACGCGATTTCAATGACTGCCCCTATCCGACACGAATAATTCGAAGCTCCCAGTGTCCATCGCGTATTTTCGCATAGATTTCAGATCTCCAGAATGGCTACTGGTCGTTCCCCCTACCCAAACGCCATGGCATCGAGTTAAAATTCGCCGCATATATCAACACCATAACCAGCTTAAGCAAGAGAGTGCCTTAGACCTTTTGTTCTGAACTGCAATCGGCCCATGACCTCAACAGAGAAAACTCATTCTCTCTTCTCCGGTACTAGTCTCGCTCTCATTTGTGATATTCTTTGGGCCAAAATAAGATAGACAGAATTATATTGATTATTTGGCATCAAAGGCACTAGTTTATATTCGGAAACATTGACTTTTAATTTCTTAGTCAACCATGCATTCAATATGCAATTCTGATGATGACTAGTAGCTACGGGCTAATTCTAACCAAAATATTAATGATAGCAACTGTTAAATAATACTGCAGTGGGGTCATAGAGCAATGACTAAGTATATATGTGAATAGCAAGAGTCGGGGAATGAAAGATGCATAATACCATAATAATTTCTGGAAAAAGTTGGATGAATGCAATCAGAAAATTTGGTAAGAAAAGTAATATAGATAATAAAGAAATATCTCAGAGTATTCATGTATAAGGGGATTATATTAGCATAATGGTCAGAAATTTTTGCATTCTTCTGATAGCAGACGGGAGGCCCAAGTCTGAATCCCAGGGATGATGGCAACATAAAGAGAGTAGTACAATGTGAGGTGATCATGTTTACTAGAAAATATAGAATTATCGCAGATGAAAAACTATATATATGGGATGTATTTCCGCCTGTTGGCATAGTTGTGTCTAATGGCTCGACTTAATTAATTTCCATAAAGCTTAAATTTGTTTTATATGTCCCTCTTTCCTTGTTTTATCTCTTGTTCCCTGCAAAATCCCATTGTGTTGTTATGCCAATAAAATATTGTGAATCAGAGCTGCCTAGATTTATTAGCATCTGTTGGCAGACCAGAATTGTCGAATATTTGACACTGTAAACTGTACATGGCATTTCTGTCCAGTGGCATTGCCATGCACATAGGTTGTTGTACAAAGTGTAATTAAATATAGGGTCGGTGAATGAATTATAGAGAGGATTCACGTATGTGGAGGGTCAGATTACTGGTAAATTGCTACTATAATATTCATACAAAACATAGCTACAGTTTTTACCCCCATGACTCAATTAAATTTCATAATTCTCCCCCTTACAGACAATTAGGACGTTTATGTTTTGGTGTTCAGCGCTTCATGGAGCTACTTATAGCAATTTTTTTTTTTTTTTGAAAATTATGTGTCCAAATGTTTGGCACATCATTTTTTGCTTACAAGAACGTAAAAATAACTTAAATGAAGTGAAAAAATATGATTATTGGGAGGTTGAGAGATGTGTTTTTTAACTTATGGTCTTTTTAAATTTACAGCTTACTGACAAGGCCGGACAATGTCTTGTGAGTAGTAGGAGGGATGAGAAAAAGTTTATCTGATTCCCAGAAGTATTCATTATAAGGCGATAACAATCAGGAATTTTCATTATTGCTGATGAGCAGCAAGTCTGACCATGCACATTCAGAATGCAACATAAAAATCAGTAACATACTCAGGAATATCGGAGGCAGGTTCGCCGATGCTAACTGATGGGCCATGCAACTTGGAACAGTTTACATTTTGGCAGTTGTGAAAAATATGAGCTACAACTATTAAAGCTAGAGAAACTATTATTAATTACTTATTTTAAATGCTCTGAAGATATGGCGATACTGAAATAGGTCTCTCCTCTACATCATACATACTTTAGTATAAAGGTTTGACTTGTCCCGCAGCCTTGTAACCGTGGTTATAGATTCCTATAACATGAACCTGGGTCTAGCCATGACTATAAAGCACAAATGGGTCTAGTGCCAAGGCTCACTTGGGGCTCGAAACTGTACAAGTTCGCCACATTTGATGTGGCTTTTGATTCCTGCAATGGTGGATGACCTGGCATGTCATTAGAGCCTGCCTCTGAGCACGTTCCAGGGTGGATAGAATTTCCATCCACTCTTGAAGACCCATTTCTTCTTTTTGAGGGACTGCAGGTGCACTCCCCAATATGGCTTTAGTCTGCTAAGCAACTTCAATCGTGAGGTTTTTTAGACACTGAGTACCGCAGCCCCACTCTTAAAAGCTTAATCTTCATATTGTCAGATCTGATAGGCGAGGGATAGAGAGCGGGTGCCTGGCCAAAGTACCAAAAAGTATCCCTAAAGAAAAGTTTTAAAAAAAAATAATGTGAGTCTGCAGATGAAAATAATATATCACAAAGTTGTTCAAAAGTTACAACCATTATACCCGTCTTAGATCTATGCATGCATCGTATCGAGAGCAGGGAAAAGGGGCATAACGGATCAATAATGGTAATCCATAAATAGTAATTACACAAAAATCATACTATTGGAGTCTTAACAACTAAGATTATTTTGGACCTTAGCTGGCCCTCCGGATCCTCATGCACCTGACCAATTCTCGCGCATACCGAGGGATGAATGGCGGAAGGAACGACAATGCCATCGAAAAATTTCAATAATTTGAACGCGTCAATTACATAGTTTAATAGCACCATAAAATGAATAGAACGTAGCCAAGAATTAAAGCCATAAACACTCCATTGATCACTAACCATCATAGGGAGGACTTTTATTGCCTATTTTACCACCTGGATAGTGTTTTTGTAGTAGGGAAACTGAGGAGGCAAACAAGAAGGATTTGAGTGCACGGAAGCAATCGATTGTCGCCACCAGTCGGCGGCTCATCATTAGGCCTCGCAGCTCGCGGCAAAGTTATTTTTCTTACTACAAGTTACAGTACACAAATACCCTATTCACCGTCGTTTCCTTTCCAGTTTTCTAGGCTAACTTATAAACCCCTTTCTGACTCGAGTGCTAGACAAGTCTTCTCATATGACGTCCTCACTTATTATTTAATCAGAAGAGCTAAGACAATCCTGTCCTACAATCCGAGTCTTAATATTTTTGTGAGGAAATGGCATATATGCCCTGATATGCATGAAATGCACTAAGATACATAATCTAATATACACATGCTGAAATATGAGATGCTCTGAATATGCGTGCAACTAGGCCGCAAGGTACGGGAGGAATACATGAATGCGATTATAGCAACAATAGTTGCACTATGCTGTGAAAATGAGATGCCGTCGTGATGCGTTCGCACAATGGCACGCAACTGAGTAAAATGACATACGAATGTCAAGATGATGAGAAATAATGAATATGGGCTTTACACGGTAACACATGTGAGAGCCTCATTACCAACTCACATAAGAGGCCGGTGGATGAAAAGAAGTGCTCGAATGCGTGACATGCGGGCGACGCCGCCGAGGAATGGCATACGCAATGCAATGGTCATAGGAAAATGCAAACATGGCTTATTACTAACATGAGAGAGCCTCTAGCCACAGCTCACATAAGAGGCGATAGACGAAATGAGTG
>NW_021034185.1:0-13622 GCF_004153795.1 Camellia sinensis
AAGGAATGAAGCCTGAAGAGGTGGTCATTAAATCTGTAATCCAGATGGTAGAAGTAGAATGCATTCCATTAAGAATTTGCCTAACTCTGCTAGTGACAGTGGTTTCTTTGCCCAATGGAACCTGCCAACATGATATTGAAGCCCCATATTATCAGATATGGGAGGGCTGCTGAGTGATGTGAGTTCCATATATGTGGGTTGAGTGTAGGTGAGCAACATTGTGTGTTGCATAATGGTTTGGTCTTGTGCAGGTTGTTCAGAGTTCACTGTGGTTGCATACATATCTTTGAGGGTTGAGTGATGAGAGAGAGTTAAATTGTCACTTTACATGAGGGTTGAGTGTTGTCAGCCACCATATTTGTTTATGTTAATATATATTATAATTCTTTATTGCAGGGTAAGGAAGCTCAAGTCGAGTGGTGGTCTACTATAATGTATGAGCATGGACTTGGACTGCATGGGTCAGCACTGGCGTCACTTATCTTGTGATGACTGGCTCTTGGACTCAATGGTTCATGGCTCCTCAGGTTTTGCTACAATGCTCCATTTCTGCTGGGCATGTAAGGGAAGGAAAATCTGCTTTTGTTTGATGACTTGTGCTGTGCCGTTACTCATTTTGCTGCGCAGGTTGTGTTCGAGAGTTTATGTATTTGTGTGATGGCTGCTTGGAGCGCCTTTGTGGAAACTTGTTCTTACTTAATTTTTTTACATTTTGTTCAGATACTTATGTTTGGAATTTAGATGGTCTTGCTTGTATGGACTATGAATATTTTTATGGGTTGTCACTTTTTTGGCCTAGCCGTGTGGGATGTACATGGTTGCTAGTTTTGTTTTTCTGCTGGTTTTAGCTGTTTTGGTGGGGTGGTTTTATTACTGAGATGGGTCGCTGTTGGATGTGTTCATGATCCTCATTCGAATTATGCGGGCTCATGAACACATTTTTGGGGGTTTATATTTTCCATTGTCCTTTCTCTAATTCTTATTGTCTTGTTAGTTTCTAGTCCTGTTTTAGTTTGGTTTGTTTGCCTGGTTGTGTGTTTTGGTCTTTTCATTTATTCTTGTATAGTTTTTCGTTAGGTCCTGGGGTATGCCCCTTGTAGCTGTGTAATCTCTGTTTTTTATTTTTGTCTTATTCACCCAAAAAAAAAATGAGAAATAAGGAGAAACACAGTATAAATATCTAAATAAGACAAATGAAACTTGAAATCAAAACATCAAAGGGTCAGGTCTAAACCAGGAATGCTAAATTAGAATACATCAATTACAACATACTTATAAAAAATCAAGTTAATCGGATATCATTTACCCTTTCATCCACTCACATCTGTATTCATTTTAATACTTTTTTTTTTTGGTGAATAAGACATAAATAAAACAAGAAAATATACAACGATTACAAGGGGCATGCCCCAGGCCCTACGGAACTATACAATGGAAGCCAAGAGAAAAACAGAAGAGAACAAAACGCAAATGTTCAAAACCTATTTCAAAGGACATAGATATTGAACAAAGGCGAATGAACTAACATCAACCAAAATAAAGAAAAATAATAAAGGACCAGCCAACCAAAAGCCACAAAAGAGAGCACCCAAGGTGTCCATCCAGATATCAACGACCCCAAACCCATATATTTTGAAGAGTCCACCAGAAGTGTAACAGGAAACCCAAATATGCTGAAAACCATCAATATGAACCCAGCAGCTAGTAGCAAGAAACAAAATATAGTCTCTAGTACATCCCACTAGAGTAGGCCAAAAAGGAATATCGTAATACTAGATACAAGACTAAAAATTAAAAACAGCTTTTGAACAATCAAAATTTTCTGGACGGCGCATAAAGCAGCCAGACCCATCGAACCATTCCTCACAAACTCCACCCTCGGATTTTCCGGCGACAGCTTGAAGTAACTGTCCCTGCTTGTGCCATGACGGACTGGATGTCCTAAACAATATAGAAGGACCTGCCAGGTGAACAATGTTAGGTAGCAAAGTTGATTAGTGAGGCTCACTGTAGAAATACAAAGGACACACACATTATTTGGGCTCACCCCACTCAACCACAATATAAGACATCACCACACTCGGAATAAGCTTCCTTAACCTGCACATAAAGAAATACAATATATATAATGGTAAGCTTGTGAAACATATAGATCCTAACTTCACTCAACCCACATGTGTTCAAGGAAATTGTGACTATTTGTCTCACCACACTCAACCCACAAATATAATCAATCTTCATAAAATCACCCCTACACAGGCAGCAGCTAATTAAATAAACACTCAATATCATACTCACAGCCACTCAACTCACAATATACTGAACTCACATCACTCAGTAGCCCTCCCATCACTGCAAGGATGGGGCTTCAAGATAGAGTTGGGGTGAGCTCGATCTAGAGCGGACATGCAGCTATGTTGTGATATCATTCTTCCGTGGACCCCGATGCCGCTGTTTGAAGGAGTATGCATGAAACTCAACCTAGGGGACGTGCTTGACATCCTAGACTCTCAACAAGACCGCCGTTGGTTTTTTTTTTTTTTGGGGGGGGGGGGTAGGTAAGTCATAAATTAAAGACAAAGTTTACACGTTTACAAGGGGCATGCCCCAGGTAATACAACAAATGCGCACCCCCTAAAAAAGGGGGATTAATACAAATAACTAATAAAAATCTAAAAAATCTAAAATTGTCCATTTATCAAATTTTATCCCCAGGTATTAACTATCATCCAGAGGACAATAGATAAGTACTTGGGGAAGATATGTGGACAATTTTTTTTTTTTTTTGATAGATAATATATGGACATATGGACAATATATGGACAATTTAAACAAAAAAAAAAATTAAATTAACAATTATACACACGTCATAGCACACAAACACATTTGAAGTGGCTGGACCCGCCAAAAATAATACCCCCGACACAAACCGTGTGCTGGTTTTGAAACAAAACAGTGGGCCAAATTACCACCCACGTGTATACACTAATATCCTAACGCACTGCTCAAGCCCCCACCTGCAGAGATGCACTACTGCTACACTCAACATGCAGAAGCTTTCCACACACGCTGGAAGGGAGGTGAATCCCACTCGCCATGACACTGGTCAACCACAACCGTAATAGATGCAGAGACCAACGACCAAACACAACCTCATCACCGGCGACCAAAAACCACCGACGGAAAGAAAGCAAGAAACTCGCCATGGCCGAAATGCATGACCACGGCTCAGCAACACAACTCACCACCAAAGGTGAGATACCAGCGAACCGAAACCAACCAGCTTCGGAGAAAAAATTCACGAAGTCCATCGAACTGACTTTGGTCACACCCAGCTCACAACTCATCCTCGGTGCCGGCGGCTGACCAGTCCAACAAACTGAACCTGGATAACAGTCGTCGTTGGGGAACAAAAAATAACAGTAACCCAGACCTGTAGCATCACCTCCTCAGTCAACGCCGGAGAAGAAAACACACCACAAGGTCCACCAAAGATACTCGTCCGGTGGAGAACAACCAGACCAACTCTGAAACAACGCCAAACCCAGCACTGGTGGCACCCCACCATCGACCAAGACAACCTGAACCCATCCCACCATGCTTGGACGCTAGAGCTAACCCACAAAAACAACGTGTGTTGGTTTTCTAGTCATGTTTGAACTGTGGGAGCTGATTGGTGAAGTCTTGGGGTATCCGTTCTTATTGTGCTATTGTGGCATCTAGTGTTTCCTTACTAACTTGGTGTTTCCCTCTCACTTTGTGGACTTGGTGAGCATTTCTACACTGTGGGCACACTGTGGCGTGAGTATGCTACATTTGTGGACGGGTTGCTTCCTACCCAGCAGGGTTGGCATGATTGTGTTACTTTGTTGGCTACATGGGGATCTCTACTACAGTTTGGACTTGCGGAATGCTTGTATCAGATTGTGGGTAGGTGATCTTCAGCTATTGAGCCTTAGAGAAAATTTTCGTTGGCAGCCATGCACGTGCTATGGCATTATCACTAGTTCGCTTCAGGGGGCCTATGTTTCGACCGTTCGTGGTGGCATTTGCAACTTGTGCTTGTCAGTGGTTTTGCATCTTCAGACGCATGGTTGTTGACTTCTTAAAGGGTTTGTTCGGAAAAATTTTCAAGACAAAATTTGAGTTCTTGACTCCCGTGTGCAGAGGCACCGAGTGTACATGCTTGCTAGAGAGCGGGGTGATGGATGAAATCACCGTTGTTGGAGGACAACCATGTAGCGGGATTGTAAAGTCAAGACAAGAGTTGGTGCCAGGATCAGCGCACCGTTTTGAGCAGCTTTGTTGAATTGGCTAGTTTCTGTGTGGCAGGAGCGGAGAGCCTTTGAAAGGCGAAATCTTTGAGCTTGATGAGATAGCTGACTCGGGTGAAGGCAGTGGCCGAGATACTGGGCAGCATGAGTTAATTCTAGCCAGCAGATACAAGTGAGACAGAGGTCTACACTTTGCCAGAGGGCACGAGTTTGAGTTAAGCCAGAGGGCTTCATTTTGCTAGAGGGCAACAGCCAAGAGGGCTTCAGAGTTTGAGTTTGCCAGAGGGCAACAGCCAAGAGGGCTTCAGAGACTGAGTTTGCCAGAGGGCATCGGCCAGAAGGCTTTAGAGGCATGAGCTTGCTAATGAGCAGCAGCCAGAGGGCTTTCATTTTTGCCAGAGGGCACAGTATAGAGATACTTCAGTTTATTGAAGATATCAGCCAGAGGGCTTCATGCTTGCCAGAGGGCATTGTTGCATCATTTTGAGGAGCAACTGTTGATTTGCATGGAGTCGACGAGGGCGTCGACAACTCGAGTGGAGGAGGAAGTCGCGATGCGATGACCCACTGCGAGTCAGCTCAGAGGAGTTTGAGTTTGCTCAGAGGAGCTTGAGTTTGCTCGGAGGAGCATTGGCAGAGAGGCCATTTTGAGTTAGCTCAGAGGAGCTTAAGTTTAGAGGAACATCGTCTAGAGGAGTCAGCTCAAAGGAGCATGAGTTAGCTCAGAGGAGCTTGAGTTTGTAGAGGAGTTTGCTCGGAGGAGCATTGGCAGAGGCCATTTGAGAAGAGGGCTTGGCATTTCAAGAGCATTGGCAAGGGGTAGAGTTAGAGATGCTCAGAGGAGCTTTGGCAGAGGCCATTTTCAGAGGGGAGCTTGGCTAAGGAGTTAGACGTTGAAGGTAGGCCATCAACACAGAGGTGTTGGACTCATCAGAGGAGCCGGTACACGCACTGCAGCATCAGCTTTGTGCTACATCAACGAGGACGTTGATGGTTGAAGTGGAGGAGAGTGTCACGGGTTGCCTTGCAAGGCCAACTCCGTGACGTTTCGCTCGCGGTGGTGTGGCCATTTGAGTGCTCAAGAGTGGCCATTGGAAGTGCCCCAACGTGGCCTAACATTGGCCCCAAGTAGCCCAAGTCATGTAGGCCACAAATAGCCATTAAATGGCAAGGCCTCAGCCCATGCCAACAGCCGACCAGCACTGCCAGCAGCAGCAAACATGGCTGCCAGCAGCAGCAAAATACAGCAGCAACAGCCAGTAGTGGCAGCCAACAGTGTGGAACTTTGGCGGGTCGTTTCGGCATCCAAACGGAGGAGTTTTGGGCTGAAATTTTTACTGGAGATAGGTCTTAGGGGAAGTGTTTTCCCGACCAAGTTTCGTGATTTTTCGTAATTTGTGGAATTTATGAAAAATCATTATGACTCCTCGGACATGTATGATGTTTCCTCCTGCCAGATGAAAAAGGGCTTAACAAGCTACTATAAGGGGGTATGGTGTGCTACCTACCAACCACCCCGCCCAAACTGGACTTGAAGTGAGCAACCTTGGGGCAACTCAAGGGCAGGCTTTAGGCATCTAGAGGGGTGTCTAGAGTCTCCATGTGGGTTTGGGAGCCCCGTGGACGGTGCGAAGATGTAGGCACTGCGCGACCCTCCCGGGTAAGAGGTCCTCTACGTTGTTTCCACTATGCCACGCAATATGGTATCTTTGGGACTCGTTTTGGACCAAATGGCCTCGTGTGCCAACTCTAGTGCTTGGTTTGGGTTCGACCTTGCACGAGGGGATCTCGTGGCTTAAGCTAAGCGGTTGGAAGGCGACACCGCATATGTGGGCTATCGAATGAAGGCATCAAGCTACGCAATGACTACGTCCATTGAGGGACTACATTATGCTACGAGCAAGCTACGGATTGAGACGTCGCCTTACTCATGCTATACGTTGGTGCAACGCTAAGGTGCGCGATGGCCTTAGGCGGAATCTAGCACACGTGTTGGCACGAGGACTACGCCGTGGGCAAGAGATTGACCCTCGGTGGCTTGTGGGCTTCGCATGACCAAGTGGCCATCCAATATGCATCTATTGAGGCATGCTAGACCCTATGACACTTCGAGACGCTATTAAAGACCCAACATGCAACGTTGGCTTGTCGGCTAAGTTGAGGACCTTTGCTAACACATTGTTGTGTGGCTAGGCGCCTTGATGACATAAACCTAAGTTGGGCGAGCACCTTGCTTGAAGTTAGCTTGGCGCTATGAAGCGACTTATGCCGTGCTTGGTGCACTCGAGGCGTCAGGCCTACTTGTGGCATCCAGGTGAAGACGGAGCTTCCTTGTGAAGTTGTTTGGCTTGACAAAGCATTGGGCCCTAATGTTCAAATGGGTGAGACCATCAACACTCGATTTGTCAATGAGTTATGGCGGGCTTAAACTTGGTGGAGTTTGAGCGCCACACGGGCAAAAATTAATCCGCTGCACCTCTTAAGGAGTCGGGTGATAGGAACATGCAAGCAACTTTACAGCTGGTAGCATACCCAACACAGGTAAACTCCTGAGGCCACTCCACGCGCCATCTGCTTAGTGTAGACAGCTGTATCTCACAAAAATCATTCATTTGCAGTACACCGACGCCGGAAAGTCCACCATGGCCTAGCTTGATTACCCAGACCAAGCTCCACCGGCGAGACCACCAGGACACACCGAAAATCACTGTCGCTTAGCAAAAGCAAGACTCCATGACGACGATGACGTTGGACATCAACCCAACAAACCCATCATAACTTTCTCTTCTAGCTCTCTAGAATAAAGTTTTTCTCTAGCTTTGTCCGTCCTTCTCCATCCTTCTCTATTTTGTTTTAGGAACTAATTAGCTTTCATTAGCTCAGGTGGCCAAGTTTAACTGAAACTTACCTTGTTTAGCTTAGAGAATTTTCTGAGTAATTGTAGATATAAGTTTAACTTAAGCTCCGCATTTACGGTTTTCGAAATCGCCTATGTGTTCAATTCTTAAGTCCAAATGGATGAATTTAAATTCCCTTTGATTTTTTTGCTATTTTTCTTTATTTCCTTTAACTTTCTCTTCTACGTGTTAAGAAGAAAGTTCCTCTCTAACTTTCTATGTACTTCTCCATCCTTCTCTATTTTGTTCTAGAAACTAATTAGCTTAGGCCACTAATTGTTTCATTAGCTTAAGTGGCCAAATTTAACTTAAATTAAGCTTGCTTGGCTTCTAAAAAAGAGAATTTTCTGAGTAATTCTAGCTTAACGATTTTCGTTTAATTTATGCACCTCATTTTATTTTCTTCCAATTTCTCTTTATTTTCTATAACTTTCTCATCTGGCTCTAAAGAAGAAATTTTCTCTTAAACTTAATCAAAAGTATAATTTATTTGTCTAGAGCTAGGTGTATTTGTAGAGAGAAGATGAGTTTTAGAGAGAGTGGGTCTCAACTTAGGGTTTTGAAATGTTTTATAGACAGAGAGAGAGAGAGAGAGAGAGAGAGAGAGAGATAGACAGACAGAGAGAGATGAAAAAGTTATGTAAAATGGGCTGCTTACGAACTCCTAGAAGTTTTATAGACAAAAGACAGTCGCTCGAACACAAGAAGTCTCGCTCGAGTGAATAACACTACCTTCCAGTGGCCCCGTTCGGTAGGGCTTCCTTTTAGCTGATTTAAGCTTTTAGCTTAATTTAAGCTATTTTGGTGTGTTTGGTTTAGCTTGATAATACAAATTATAGTTTTTTCTAAGCCAAAAATCAGCTTTTTCTTTGAGTGGGAGATGAGAAGCTTTTCCAAATAGCTTAAGCACGCAGCTGCCATTTGTGGGGCAAAATGACTTAAATGCCCCTCAAAATTTCAAGTTATTACAAGTGTGCCATCTATACAAACCAAACACAACTCATTTCTATCTCTCATACGTCTCTAAGAGGCAATTTCTAGCGAAAGGGAGCTCTCTCTCTCTCTTCTCCTCTCTCTCTCGCTCGAACCAGTGAACCAGAGCTCTCTCTCTTCTCTATCTCTCGTATGAACCAGAGGCAGTGAAGCCCTAGCTCTCTAAAACGCTAGCTCTCTCTCTGTCTCTCTCTTCGCGATCGACAGTGTGACAAACCCTAGCTCTCTCTCTCCCTCTTCGCGATCGACGCTGGCGGTGAGATGAGAAGGAGGAGGAAGAGAAGAAGGGGCTGTTAGCGTGACAAAACCCTAGCTCTCTCTCTTTGACATTGCTCTCTCAATGGTTCTCTCTCTACTCTCTCAACGGCTCTCTCTCTCTCTCTCTCTCTCTATGAGTCAATCTCAAACCCTAGCGTCAGTTCGTCGCTACTGTGCCGCCGGAGCTAGGATTTTCATTTTTTTTTTTTTGTGTGGAGGTTTTCAATGCTTTTTTAATAAAATAATAATAATAATTAATGAATAAAAAATAATAATTGATGCTAATTAAGCCATTAATTGACACTAATTAATTTATAATGAAAAAATGAAAAAAATTTATACTAATTGATACTATTAATAATTTTAGTATTAATTGATGCTAATTAAGCCATTAATTGACACTAATTAATTTATAATGAAAAAAAAATGGAAATAAAATTAGAATGGAAAGGATGATGAAGCTATCTTAAAGGATAAATCCACAAAAATCCCAGTATGGGTGAAGTTCTTTAACCATCCCTTGGAATATTGGGATCCTGATGGATTAAGTAGGGTTGCAAGTCAATGGACATTCCCCTCTTTATTGGACCGCTTACGGCTCGGGGGTAGTAGGTGGTTTTGCTAGAATCTGTGTGAACTTGAGGGCTACCTCCAAAACTGCCACTTATTTTCAGAAATTAGACATGATGATGAAGCTGTTCTAAATCCGAGTGGGAATATCAGGGGCTGCCGTCAAGGTGTAACATTGCAAAAATCTATTTGGAACATTTAGTACTCAAAAGTGTGTTGCGTCTCAACAGGTGGCTAAGTGATTTCTAGCAGAAGACATTCTGAGGAAATGTAAGTGCTTAGACGAGGGTTGGAACCGACTGTCGCAGCTAAGGGGAAGAGGAAGGTGGGTGATCCGTTGCGGAAACTATCCCAAAAGTCGGTGGAACTCCCAGCTTCCAGCTTCTCAGCAGATCCAGTTCCAGCTCCAGCTTCCAGCTCCTGAAACTGCTCCACTGAGGTGACTCATCTGATCAATCCTTTGACACTCAGGGAGACTTCGTGGACAGAGCTTATCCGGGGAGGAGCAAAGCTCTGAAAGCAGTGATGTGGTGGTTCCAAAAGAAGGTGTTCGAGATTGCAAAGCTGAGTGTCCCCAATGCTGCTGAAAATGTTGGACACATGGATTAAAAGGAAGTTAAGGCTGAAAAAGGCGATCCATAGTTTCTGCTTCCCCATCCCAGCAGGTGAAGAACAGGGCCCTCTGGCAAAAGGCGCAGCAGCCAGAGAATGAAAAAGAGGTTAATCAAGAGTTTCAGTGGTTGTGGGTTTCGTCTTTTTTGTGGGTTTTGTCTTTACCTCCTTTTGTTGTCCTATGAATGTAAAAATTGCTTCATGGAATTTTAGAGTTTGATGATCCCTCAAACATAAAGAAGTAAAAAGGTTTGGCTTAAAGAGAATATTCATGTCATGGGGTTTTGGAAATCCAAAATAAAACGTCTAAAGAGAGTAGTTATCTGCCGTTTAAATGTTTATGATCAATGGTCCTATGTCTCTAACTCAAACCAACTGAAACTGTAAGAGTCTGGGTGTGGCTGAACAATGTTTTTTGTGATGGTTCAAAATGATTTCTATGTTCTAATCAGCATATTTTGTGTAAAATTATTGAATTGGCTTCCAATTGAAATCTTTTATGCAACTTTTGTTTATGCCGGAAAATAAGCACACATTGAGAAAAGGTTTTTTTGAATTCGTATGCTTGATATCTCCCGTGTAACAAGTTCTTGTGTTTTCCTGGGTGATTTTAATGCTATTAGATACCAGCAGGAAAAAATTGGGGGGAGTTCATGGACTAAGATAATGAGGAATTTAACTCTTATAATTAATGCTTCTGAGCTGGGCGATTTGTCTTACGGTGATTGCCAATTTACTGGGCTAACAAAGAGGGGAGGGGGACTATATGCTCCAAAAATTGATAGAGGTTCTGGTTACATGAGGGCTTCTTGGACAAAAATTTTCCTGAGGCTACTGCCAGGTTTCTCCCCTCTGTATTTCTGGACCCACTCCCCTGCAGTGGTCAATATTCAGTGCCACCAATGGCTCTTTCAAAAACCTTTCAAATACTTTGATTTCTGGTCTCACATCAGATTTTCTGGGTACTGTTTCTAACACCTGCGGCAGTACATTAGGGGTTTCCTATGTTCAGGGTTCTGTTCAAAAACTTCAGAACGCTTAAAGCTAGTCTCAGCTTCTGAATAGAAAGACTTTAGGTAATTATCTACTCGTGTTTTCAAATTGCAAAAACTAATCTGGATCTATTCAATATAAACTTGGACAAAAGACCCTTGATATGTTTTGCAAGCCAAGAGAGAGAGGATCTGAAAAGTATTATTGAGCTTAGCAAAGTTGAAGAAGGCCTTGCTCTTCAAAAATCCAGAGTGCGTGGCTTGGTCTTGGGGATAAGAGAAATAGCAAATTCTTCTTTAGGTCTTGAAAAAGTAATTATTAATGAGGGAAGATTTTGAGTGTTTTTCATGAGTGATTGGTTCTAGGTCTACTCATAGTACTGATGTTCAACAACCTCCTTTAATTTTGATACCACTTGTTTCGTACCCCTTCTGTGGATCAGTCAGGGCCCTTGAGAGGATTCAATCTTTGGTGGATAAGAAAGTCTCTCTCTCTCAATCTGTTTCAATCGTCCAAGGCCTGTGTCTGAAAATGGAAATCTAAGAGGTTTTTGGTCTTTAAAGTCCAATAAGCCCCTGGCCCGTGGGTATTCCGCTGGGTTTTTTTAAGAGCTCTTGGGATATAGTTGTAGGATGTCATTCAGCTATTAGTCTTTGCTTTGACTCTGGTAAACTTCTTTCGAGGTTATACAGTCCATTTATAGCTCTTATTCCTAGGTTCCTACATCCTACTCATGGTCTGGTACTATAGACCCATTCTGTTGTAATCACCCATTACAAGTGCATTGACCAAGATCATAGCTTATAGAATTAAATTGGCCCTCCCTGATTTGATTGATCCTGTCAGTCGCGTTGTTCAAGGTAGAAGGATTCGGAACAACATTTTCTTGTCCAAGAGATTATGGTGGTTACCATAGGAGTTCCCATCCCCTAAATGTGCCATGGAGGTTATATCATGACAAGCTTATGATTACTGTGAGATGGGCGGACTTTATCATTGATTCCTCAAAGCTATGGCTTCCTCCTGTATGATTACCCTGGCATAAAAGCTTGCTTACGAAGTCCTTCTTCTCGATTTGTATTTTGGGGCTCTTCGAGGAGGTGCTCATTTTTACAGCGGTGTTTAAGACAAGGGGATCTATGTCCCCGTATCTCTTGTGTTGGCCATGGAAATTCTTGCCAGATCTTGCTGAGAAAATCTAGGAGCCCTTTGTCAAATTCCCACTGGGAGGTGTAAGAAATCTAAAAATTGTCAAATCTTTGCTGTTGCTGATGATTTGATGTTTTCAGTAAAGGAGACCCTGGTTATGTCTTCTTTGTTCATGCAGGGATTGGATGAATTAGGATCGTGTCTGGTCTTACCCCTAATTCTAGTAGGTAACATTTTTTCTCTGGGGTGTAGTAGTGAGCTGTTAAGAGAATATTCTATCGGATAGCCAATTTTACTGAGAGGCTCCCTCCCAGTGAAATACCTTGGTGGCCTCTTATCACTACCCAAGCTTAAAGCATCCTGTTGTCATACCTGGTGACGAGGAATTACTAAGAGGATTAAAGTTGGGACCAATAAACTGCTTTTTGCTTGGTAGAGCTCAACTCTCCAGTTCTATCTATTTTCTTGCAAGTGTACTGGATCCTCTTCTTGTTTATTCCTCCCTAGAAAATCCATGGTGACAATGAGAGCCTCCTTAATCTTTTCGTTTGCGTTCTGGGGTTGGTTGAGAAGTAGAACACATGTTATTGGATGCTGTTCAGAGCATTCGGCTGTGTGAGAGGAAAGTAAAGTTATCTGCCTATGGGGTAGAAGTACAATGTCGGATGACGGTGTGGCTCTGTGGTGTTCAAGACACGCGTTAGCTACTTGGATAAATGCTGGGTATATAGCCCAAACGATCGGTGTGTTGACGCGTACTTGTGTTTATGCTAGGGCCAGGTTTATGGGGTCATGTCGGTGGCGTGATTGCTCATGTGTGCCAACTGGTCAAGGCTTACTTGCTTAAAAGGAGGAGCTTTTGGGCTGTTGAAATCTAGTGATCCCTCATGGGTTTGGAGGAAGAATCCTGTCTTCTTAGGCATGTTTAATCGTATCCTCAACATCAAGTTTTAAAATGGTAATGGGGAAAATGTGTTCCTGTGGGTTATGAACCCAATGCATCCGGTGGTCGTTGTTGGCATGGTGGTGGCCCTAGATTCTGTTATGACGCACTAACTTCCTGACAGAACCAAGGTTAGCTCTATAGTCTTCTAATGGTTCTTGGAAGTGGCCTATCTCTAATTCTTGGGAGATAAGGAGTGGATCTCTCTTCTACCCCTTTTATCCTTCCTGTCCTTCCCTTGGCTTTCTTCTGATTACTCCGCTTTTTGGAATGTTGGCTGCTGATGGGACTTCCTATCACAGTCAGCTTGGGATTGTTGGAACGCGTTTTAGGGTCGCCCAAAGTTATCAGTGGTCACAATGACTTAATCTTGGGGCCAGTTCCTTCAATCCCTAGGGTTAGTTTATAATTGCTTGGGGTTATGCCCCTATTCGAATCAGTGAACCGTTGTAGAGAACTTGAATACATGAGTAATGGTACTTTCAAACCTGTGGTCTTAGGTTGTGACTATCTCTTGGCTGCCCTTCTCTGTACCGAGATGATTCCCTGTGAGGGGGACACCGATGTGCTTCATCTTTTCTTTAGATCATATTTTTCTATGGAATGGTGGACAATTTGTTGACGGTGGGTGTATCTCTTGCTCAAGCAGGAAGGGTCGTTTTGAAACTAACTGGCGCGGTGGTCTTTGCCATTCGGCCTTGAATCTAGTTGATATTTGTGTTAGAATCTAACTCTAATGGACACCTCCTTGAAATAGTGATGATTGTATTCTTAAGCACTTCATTTCTGTATGCAACTGTTCACCATCTTTACACGATCTGGGACAGGATAGAGATGGGTATAGATAGGATCTTCAATAAGGTCCAAAAGCGCTTGAAAGAAGTTTGTTACCTATCATCTATTATTCTCAGTGTGCTCGTGGGGGATAGGACC